>JAVXUP010001900.1:0-179338 GCA_033070095.1 Escallonia herrerae | reverse complement strand
ACGAAACTCAAGAAAAGAACATAAAACTTGTACCATCCATCTTGTGACGTTGGCAGCCGATCACAACTGGAAAAAATGAGAGTTTTGCTAGCGCTAATTGTGGATCAACTCCCTTTTAAGTTAATGAAATATAGTTGCCCAACGTATCTAAATTATAAATAGAAAAAAAAAAATGGGACCACAGAAGAATAATTCAATGGAATACCTGATAGATCCGCACCTGCTTTGTGTTCATTATTTCTGGACCTGGTAAGTGCTAATAAACTTTTCTTATTCAAAGAAGTTTGGAGACAGAAAAGTATCTGACAGCAAGATGTCTCATGAAATATTCACCTTCTAGTCCTGTAATCAGTAGTATTCACCTTCTAATTCCCACAAGAAGATACCCAGTCTCAAAACAGGTCTGCAAACAAGAAACGGAAAGCTCAAACCGCAAAGCCCTTGGTCCAGTGTCCATAATAGCTAAATCCTATGGGATCTAAAACTAGGCCTGAGTTATCTCGCCAGGCCATAATCGAGATAACTCAGGCCAAAATCGTATCAAGCACAAACGCGATCAATGCACATGCACATCCATACGCCAAGCACAACCTAAGGTGTTTCCTACCATCAGTGATTATGATCATGGTAAACACTAAAAAATGCGCACAAAAACCTAAAGTTGGCTTGCATCTCTTAGAAACTACCATTCAATAGGGACCTCTGCAGCGCTCTACCACATCAATGGCCTGAATATAAGTACCACCCAGTACCAGAATCACGTCAGGCATGTACGCAGGAGGTAAAAAAGCAGCTATGAGAAATAAGGCGACTCTACAGAGATTTGTTCTTCCTCTACACGATAACCCTGCCCAGGCTTATTCAAGATGGATGCATATCGAGCGTAGAGGGAAAAAAAAGACTAAACGAGGAAAAACAATTGTTTGAAGTCGAACTGTTACCTGATGGACTAGCGCAAGCATGCCACGTGTATTTCTATCATGCTTATGTAAGTAAACCTTCCATATAAAGAAGAGGGCGTTACAACGCATCAGTATTCTAAACTCTCCTCCAAAAGAGGCTGTTTCCCTCTTCAGAACAGGTATTTAAGTCCCTCATACTATGTCACTTATCCTTTTATCTATCTTTTAGCTTTTCAATCATATGACCAAAGTGACTGTACATTTGGGTTGGAATATAGTCCACCAACAGGGGGCCTTATCCCTGATGAGTTCCCATTGCCTTCGCCTGAACCCTGCACATTCCACTCCTTCCTGCCAGAAAAGCAAAAGCCATATGAGCATCGCATACATGATACATATAAAGGATTGAAGAACAATATACAGAGAAAAAACAAGCTTCAGAACTACTAAATCTGCAACAAGTTGAACAAAAAACGAGGGCACAGTTCTTATCATAAAATGTATGACAAGTGGACTAGCTAAAAGCCATTACGACAAGGGTAATTTTCGGAGATTGTGGTTATCGATATGGAACAAAAATATAAACCACAACACAAACGGACACCTCTAAAACGTGTCTTTTCACAATTTTAGAAATAAGAAAAATTTTTGTCGTATTTCAAAAGCAAAGACCAAGTTATGAGAACTTATGTAAGCTATTCAAGTATCTTTCTTTTCTCAACAATATGAAATTGTTTCTTAAAGGAGGCCCTCGCCCAGTAAAGATGTCCTACAGAATCCTAATTTCTAAGAAGGTACTCCATCAAGTATGTACGTTTCATAATCTCAATATAGGAAACTTAGGGTAGGTTGCTTTTATTCTCCCATTTAAACTAAACTTCAATATCTGGAAGAGTTTCTTACTAAATATTTAAGCTTTAAACTTGTATAACCTTATAGTGGGTAGGATTGTTTCAAATAATGGATACAAGTATTTATGACATAATAATATAAACAAAGATCAACTCTCTCTCATCAAGAAAAGTTATACAGGACAGACAACTTTGGAAAAGATGCATTTAGTTGATCTCTTTTAATTATGGCATCCATAATAATTGGTTCATTCATCGGTTCAATACATCTTCATTTATTTGAACTTGTCATCAATACACACGCTTATGTGCATGCATATCAAGTTAGAATGGCTGATCTACTCTTTCTTCCATCATGGCAAACCTAGAACTGGCTACATATATGTCAACAATTCTCACGAATGCAACAAAGCTCATTGGTAGGAAAATGTCAAAAACTGTTTAATGAGCCAACACAATGTGAGCTTCCCTCATCTTGAGCCCAAAACCAAGCCAAACCACAGCAAATCCGCTATTAGCACTGTATAATTGTCAAGGAGTGCCCTAGCAGCAGCCCTAACCAACAACTTACAAAGCCTCGAATATAGAACCAAGTTGCCATGGGGACAAGGGTATGGATATCCTAGCTATTAATTGATTTCTTCAATTTGAGCAATTGCCATACCCTTCTGGTCAAATATCTCATTTGTTCATAATCCATCTCATGCATCCAGCTTTTGGTCAAATCTATCTGAAGGAAATAGTGAGAGTTTCCAACGTAACTGCTCTAAAGCATCTACTATCCTTAAATTCACGCGCACAGTAATGGATAATAATTTAGGATACTGTTTCCAGTGCAGAAGGCTGTAGCATTAGTGTTTGAGAAGGTCTCAATAGGCAACCTCAGGCCCTCAGCCCATTTCTGGAGCCTAGAGAAACTGATTCACGATACTGAACGTACAAGTATAATGCTTTGCAAATTAGCACTCTCCAATGCAACGGTATGAAGCTCCCTTCAAGTTTTCCTTTGTAGTTAAATTAAGGACTTGAAGTCCACCTTCAGCCAATTGAGCACCACCTTTAGTATTAGCTACACTTTATGAAGGCAAATTGGATTTTTAGCAACAAAAGCCCAAATGTCATTTCCTGTGTATACAATACCATACGTACAAACCCATACCATGGATTCATCAAATACATAGCAAAAAAATACAGAAGCACACACGCGCATACTGTATCTCACGAAAGATAACATACTACTATTGCAAACATCTGTCACAGAATCTTGCAACACTGACATCAATGCTTTCAATTAATTCTAAGTGTAAAGAAGTAATGTATGTGGGTGTGAAATATTTTGTATGTAAGTCTTGATGGTGTATTTAGATAGTCCAAAGGCCTGGCTTTAAGGGCCAAATATGGCCTTGCGATATGGAACAGAGACAACTTGAGATTTTTGGTCCTGAAAATAATAATCAGATCCAACTGCTACTTTTCTGCCTTAGATAAGCTGTGGAAAGTTGAAAATCCTACAGAGTTCCGGTTGAGCAAATTACTTTAAGTAGCTGCTTTAGATTCAGCCTCTCTAGTATCTTTATGCTTACTCTAGTTTTTATCCAAGCATGTACAAACTTTGTTTCTGACGACGAAAGGTACTTATTTTTGTGCTTATTCACTGTTCATATGATGTGTGCTTTTTTCCCTTTTGGTCAAAAGGAAACAGGTAAGGGACTACCAGTACCCAAACACGTCTTTCATTAAAGATTATATGAACCATCTTCTATTGGGGGTCATGCCCATGGTCCTAGGCGGATTGCCTCGGCTTGTTACTTCACTCATTTAAATATCCACACCTTGAGCTCTGACCAAAATATTCCCTAAAGCAGGCAACACCTTTTCTTGCCCCTTTAGTCCTCAAGCCCATCACTCTCTTAACCTTCACCCTCCACAATCAGCCTCTAATCTCTCTCCCTCCTGCTCATCCTGCGTCATTTGCCAATTCGGTTGCTGGATAAAGATCTGCACGTTTTTTTTAATATATATTTATGTTGAAGAAATCTGCACGTTTGACGTAGGATTCATAGAATTTGGCAGAATCTGGCTCCTGAACAAGAGATAGTTCAATCCAAAGGGTGGGCCAACTGTCTATCCCAGGTGCCATCTTGTAATTCATACCATTGAACTTGGCAACCAAAGCTACAAAGTAGATGAAGTCACTACTAGTGAGCGTCACAGAGGGCATCATTAGAATTGGGCTAACTCCGCCTATGTACTTCAAAATTCACACTTAGATGTGACCATCAAATGTTTTTACATGCTAAATGAGAAAAATGACACGCAAAATATGCATCTTGCTGTTGTTTATGTGCAATTTCTTATAGTGTCTTCCCAAAGAAGTCAGGATCCCTAGTTCAGAGGCAATAACGCCAATGACAATCTGCCTCCTTCCACTAAAAGTGGCTTGAGGAAGCACTTTTCCCCTGACTAAGCCAAATCTATAGTATCTGAGTGCAAAACATCATGAAACAGGACATACTAAAGAAAATGGAATGGAATGGAATGGATGATGAGTAAGTTAGAAGAAAAAGGCCCAAGGGAAGTGGGAATTTTTTTTCAGGAAGTAAAATGTGCAGGAAATGAAATTAAGGAAACGAGTGAGTTAGAAAAGATAGGGCATCCCAAGGAAATAAGAGTGTTTTCTTA
Source organism: Escallonia herrerae (assembly GCA_033070095.1). NCBI lineage: Eukaryota > Viridiplantae > Streptophyta > Magnoliopsida > Escalloniales > Escalloniaceae > Escallonia > Escallonia herrerae. The sequence goes on along the minus strand of JAVXUP010001900.1, from coordinate 174,903 downwards.
CTTCATGGCCAATATATATTACTAAGTACATTTGTGGCTATAACATTTCCAGTTCTACAGCATAACTCACCACTATGTCAGAATAGGGCCTGTATTGCTGGCTATTAGAACCTTGAATTTAGAAAATGGGGGACATAAAATTAACCCATCACCATGTAAGGTATTAATTTCAACAATCAAGACAAAAAAAGGGATACAAACCACTGCAACCACTTCATATACTCGAATAATCAATCTTCCTTCCCTCCAGTATCTGAACAACCACTACTTTGTAAGAAAATCTGAACCACCACTGCTTGCCGCCGTCCTCACTGCTCACACCACTACTTTCCACCAGAAATGTTTCTGTTCTCAAAAACACTGGAGAAATAGCAGATCGGCATCTCTGCCAAAATACCAAATTTCTTCTCTTTCCTTTCCTTTTCTTTGTTTCGATAAGTGCGACTTGTAAAAAAATCAACCACCCGACCATGGTTCGACGCCCAGCAAAAGGGTATCTACATTCCGGACACATGCAGATGGTGTATATTCCACGTACTTCATACACATCATTGTCAAGCATCTCTTTACAAAAATAATGTGTGTTCTAGCAGAAGTCAACATTAGTTCTTTACCATCACGGATAAATAAGGAATTATAACCTAGGTTCCATCTGGCCTAGTTTTATTTAGTTGGTGGAGTGAGGGATGGATTTCTCTTTTTTTTTTTTTGGGGGGGGGGGGGGGGGGGGGAAGGTCGTTGCAGTCACTACCAAACAAGATCAACCACCCAAAACATCGGAAGGACGCTAACTGCGTTCTTCCCTTCAAACTTTTCGAATTATGTAACGAGTAAATGAACGTTAAGTCAAGTATATGACAATATTCATCTTATTTTAATACCTTTAAAAAAACTCAGAAGTCCTTCCTTTCCACATTCATTTTTCTCTTTTTCTATACTTTTGTCTAGCAATGAAATTTAAACGGGCTATTTTATTTGACTATTATCAAGTACGTTAATTGTCAAAATAAAAAATTGCAAACTTAGCCAGAAAGTTGAACGCTGGTCAAAAAGTAACCAGGAACTTAGCAAGGTACATCTAAACCTCTATAATAAATCGACAAAGGAGAACTTTCTTTGAACTATTAAAAGTTACATAATGAATCAGTACTATACGAATCAACAACTTTCTATACTACAAATTTACCGAAAAACATATGTTTCGGCACCTTACAACTATGCCAAGCTGTCAAGCGACATTTGCTGGAACATACGAAAAATAGTTTGCTTTATTACGTAAGAGACCAAGGTAATATACATTTTCTTGGCTAAAGTTTTACAGCAGTAACACAAGGTAGTGGTGGATTCTAGTCAAAGAGTGGAATAGCAGCATGAAGTAAGCCCAGCAAGGGGAACAAGAAGGTTACATAAAAATATGGAGCATGGAAAGGTGAGAAGGATATTATTAAATTTCACGACAAAAAGAATCTTCAATTTCGCAACTTGCCTTTTTGTGTGTGAGCTGAAGTGTACAAGTATCTAAGTTAACCTCTAAGTCTAACAATATCACATAAGAAGCTACCTGTATTTCTTCAAGTACACGTGTTAAGGACATGTCACTTTAAAGGGAAAAAAAAGATATTGAGTTGCTGTGCTTACTTGGGCCAACCATTGGCTGCTAACATATCAAATGGATGATTACTCGCAGACGCACTGGGGCTTCCATGGATCATTTCATTCTGAGGAGTTCCCTCCTGAGGTTTCAGAGAGAAATGGTTTTCGCCACCTGGCATAGAACTGAACAATTTTTTTTTTAACCATGGATCATCAGCAGCACCAGGCACAGATGTACTATATGTCCCACCGATCTGAACATTGCCAAGAAAAACACTCTGAGGAGAATGAGTGGCAGAAGGGACTTGATCATCATTTTTAAAAAGCGATGCCATGGTTTTATGAAGTCCAGGATGACCAATATCTTCCTTGTTCAATCTGTTCAATTCTGAAGGTAAAAGCCAGCTCGGAGTGCCACCTATCAAACCTAAGCCATCCTGGCCAAGAGGAGAAGTATTCCACATCTGCCACGTACCCTTCTCATTTGCATTGCTTGAATCATCCATAGGCAAATTGCGCATATCCTGAGCCTTTGGGGTACCACATAAAAGGAAAGAATTAGCATGCCTTTCATCAGATACTCTTATTCGAGACATCGGAGACTCAATTGGCGATGGCCGGCCGACTTCAGAAGACGCTGAAGGGCGAGGCTTTTCCAATCCCATGTTTGTTACAAACCCACGGTCTAACTGAAAATTGTCAAGCGACTCTGAAACTGGGCCAAGCAAGGATACTGGGTCAGGGATATAACACGGGTCTTCAAAAATATCCGACTCTTCTGGTAAAAATTCAGAAGGCGCTTCTCCAATTCGAGGAAACATAGATTCAGATGACAATGGAACACCTGTACTACTGCTAATTGATCCATAGGGGAAAGCAGATGAAGTAAATGGCGACGGTAAACCAAAATTTATAGGGTTTTCATATGATTGTGTTAATGGTGCACAACCAGAAAAAGGAGGGCTTTGAACTTCTACTTGGGACTTTCCAATTGGTCTACTTATGACATTTTGGGAAGGAACGGGTGATGAGCGAGTGAATAGTTGCTGCCATGATTTCTTAGGGGCTGCATAAGGTTGTGGTTCAATAAGTACCTGCAGTAAAGTATGCACGTTAATTATAAAGACCGACATCTATCATTCTGGAAACGAAATTAAATGACACTATCAAAAGCTGAGCAATCACCGCCACGTGCGCGCATGTAAATCGAGCAACCTACTTGATTCAGAAATAGTGTTCAGTCTAGAAACTTTAGCTTAATAATGCTTACATATTCATGACTAATACATAATTAAGCAATAGAAATTCATGGTAGGAAAGCAAAATATAGGAGAAGATGATGGACATATGTCTAAACACTTTCCAAAATTGTTTAACGGTCAATTAAACATTTATGTGCCCCACTTCAAAACCAGATCAAAGTGGACAAGTTGCAGTATAAAGGAATCTAACATAAAGAAAGACGACTTACAGGACGATTGATGGTCTTATCCTCCATAATGATATTTGATTTCCCCGATACACGCTCAGGCTGCAATAAATCTCTCCTATTGGCAGAAACTTGGACAAAATCACTAGACTTGTGTTCTCTTGAAACAGTAGCAGAAGTATTACCATCCTTCCCAAAGAATCTACCTCCAGTAAATGCTCTAGAAGAAGACAAAAAGGTACCACGCATGCGATCTAAGTATCTAGTTCCAGCATTTCCCCGGGTTTGGTTGTTTGCAGTAGCACCCTTAAATCCATGCCCTGTATCGGTGCTATTGGGCCTAGTTCTGTGATGTTCCCGGCGATCAGTCTCACTCTTCCTGCTCCGCTCACTTTCCTTTCCTGCTCTCCTTTCCACTTCTTCCACATCAGAGTTGCTTTTACTAGAACCCCTGTCCTTTTCCTTCTTTCTTTCTTGACGTTTCTTTTCTGCTTCCTTTTTACTATCTTTTTCTCTAACAGAAGTGGACCCTTTGCCACGATCTCTCTCAGCCTCGATCTTCTCATCCCTTAATTTCCTACGTTCCTCCACCAATCTTGCAACCTCCTCCCTCTGCTTTCTCTCCTCTTCCTCCAATTGCTCCTTCTCTAACCTAGCCTGTCTCTTCTCTTCTGCTTTTCTGCGAGCTTTTTCTCCTTTGCTCTCCAGACAATTTTCCCCATTCTCACCTCTCTTGGACATCACCCCTCTATGCATCGCATCCCCTGAGTCATCATCTGCTGACAAACTAACCCTAAAAATCCTTCTCCAAAGCCACACGATAGTCACGAAAAAAGCTGACAATGCCTTGTAAACAAAACTAAGAAAACGAAAATAGGATTTCTCAGCAAAACAATGCTCGTCACTCCCAAAAAGCCCCTCAGTATTCTTCTGCCAATATCCGGGCTTCCCAGCAACCCAGTTACCATTCTCTAACCAATCTTGACCGCACATCCACCCATTGTCAGACCAGGCCTTCCCATTGAAAATCTTCCCACCTTTGCCAACTAAATCCTTCAAAATCCCAGAGTTCGAGAGACCCAGTCCTGGCGATAAAGGCAAGTCTAGAACTGGCCGCTTCGATACATGCCCGCAGTACGAACACATAAAACGTCCCCCACCTGGATTCTGGTCCCGATAAGGAGTCAAACAGTTCCTGCACCTCCTCGTTGCAGTCTTCCGAAGCTTCTGCATCTCAATTGCCTCGGACCTCTTTCTCTCCCTGAGCCGTGCATTCCTCCTCACCCGCCACGCTGACAGCTGCGGCATCAGAATCTCGTACCAGAACAGGGTCACCAAGAGTACAAAGACGCACGCCAGCCTAGGCGACGTGATTTCAAACCGAAACGCGGGCGGCAGAAGCTGTGACAGCGCCCATAGCACAATCAGCGGTATCACCAGCCACGGAAGCATGGTAGCAACCCGTCGAGACCACTTTGTAATCACGCACAGTATACACATTATCCTCTACCCGTCACCTATCTTCCCAACACCAATGTTCAACAATGAAATCCAAACCCTAAATTAAAACGATCGTCAACCAATCACAGCTCTCCAACCTCAAACAACGCTGTACAAATCGAAAACCCTAACCCTAGCAAGGCGATTTCCGTTGTGTGACCTAATTTGAAACAAAATAAGCGGAGGTTAATCAGGAAAATGACGTCATGTCCGCAAGAACCGGTCAATTAGGGATGTAAAGCGGTGGAGTTTTGGCAGCTACGAAACCAAGTAAAACAAGAAACGAATAACAACAACAGCAATCAATCCAAGAGGTTACAAGGAACTTACAGATTGGGAGTCCATTAACCGGGATATTGCCCGCGACGGTAATGGTGACTGCTCGGCGACGGTGGCGGCGGTAATGGTGACTGCTCGGCGACGGTGGTCGTTGGTGTGATGATTGATGAGAGAGAGAGAGAGAGAGAGAGAGAGACATCAAGAAGAAAACCTGAAAATTAGAGGACTGTGCATTATGTAGCCATCTTTGAACCGGAGGGTCGAGTTCTAGACCGGGTTCAAGGGTCAAACCGACTTAATTTGAAGCCTTCTGCTGTTGGAAGGCATGCGTCGTATGTGGTTCAAGTATTGGGAATATCCATAACTTTATTTTATCTCTAAAATTTAATAATCGCTACCGAATATTAGCGATCCGATAACAAATATAGTAGAATCTAGGGTATGGAAATGCAGATTAGGTTGGGTCAAATATAAGTTTTTGAGATGGAATTTATGTCGATGTTGACTCAAGTAGAGAATATTTGGATTAGGTGATAAATGGCAAAAGTGACACACCCATTTGTCCCTCCTAATTTTGCATTTGCATGCTCTATTTTGCATGTTGGTGTCTTCCTAAAAGTGATGAAATCATGAAAAAGGGTTGTCATGCATGCTATAGCTACTTTGCTATGAAGATTGGAAGCCATTTGTCTTATATATTGTTGATTAGCCCGTAAGGAATCATTTATTGTGCATTAATATCAAGTGTTTTGTACTAATTTGGGTAGAAAATATAGGATGCAAGTGAGGGCAATAAATGTAAATGCATGCCTCTTTTGTATGTTATAGATAGATTGATAGATAGTAGGTAGATTAGATTTTTAACATGGTGCATGTAAGAGAAGTGTTGGGGTGTTGGTATTGTGTGTGCGATTCTACTTGTGTTTGCATTTCTACTTTTGGTTTGACATGCCAATTGAGAATAATGTGCCTATGAGAATAATATTCTAATTTAATATGCAGTGTGTTACTAGCAAGTCTCACGATGCTTGAGATGCATGTATAACAAATAATGAAGTGCGCTTTGCATGTGTCTTTCGTTGTTTAATTAATTCATTGCAGGTGACATACGATTGTTTGTATTTGTGAAATAGTAGAACGTGATATCTCGTCTGTACTGCTCTGGAATTACCAATAGTACATAAAACTTCACAAATGGATATATGACATAGTTGAGGCTTGTGTTAAATAGTTATGTAGTAGATTATGTGTGGAGTGATGCATTTAGTTGAAAGGAAAATGTCATATGCTACTGTTAGAAGGTATATATTAATATAGAAATTACATTATTGTTATTGTCTTATGTCTAGAACATTCTATAGTTCTCATAATTTATATAGGATTCTCTTTTTTATTTCTAGTAGAATAGTTTTATTTTATCTATATAAAAGCCTCGTTATACTCAGTTTTATCATACTCTCCAATAGAATTATTTTTCCCTTTACCTTTTATATCATAGTATCAGAGTCATACGATCCATCAGTTTGAGACAGCAGAATTCACAACAAACGCCCAACAGATAAAAGGTGCCTTCGTCCAACCTCGATAGTATCGAATGCTCCTTCCGTCCAAGCATGATAGTTGCTACCTATATGTTCTGATTCATTAGAGAGGCATTGACCTCTGTGAGTGGAATTGGTCTCAGCTCGGTCAAAAAAGAAAGAAACTCTTCTATTATTATTATAGTAAGGAGCTAAATTTCACACTGGCCAATTCATGTACTTTTGTTTGTTTTCTTCTAGAGTTTAGAATTTGGGTCTTTCTTCCTTACCCTTTTTATACAGTGATCTTCACTTATGCTGAAACCCTAGCCACTGCATACTCTCATTGTTTATCAATTCTAGCTTATCTCTTTCGCTCAAACAAAAAAAATGTTTCCTTTACTTACCTCTATTGATTTCCTTTAGCCCAAATCTTAATCCTACACCTCCATAATATTTTGTTCCCTCCACTGATCACAGCGTTGTCCACCACGCCACCATGCCTCTTATTTGGTTCCTGCAATAGATCATGTTCTTGTCTTGTTCTGACTCCTGTTTTGTTCTTAGTCACCGGACCTCACCTCAAGACCTTTATGGCTGTTAGACCTCGCCCCGGGACTCCTATTGTGTTCTTATTCTGGACTCATACTCTGTTCTTAGTCTGCGGACATCATTCTGAGACTCCTGCTTTGTTCTTAGTTGTCAAACCTCACCCCGAGATTTTACGGTTCGTCAAATTTCATCCTGAGACTCTCTGATTAGTTCTTAGTCGTCGGACCTCGTCCCGAGACCTTAATGGTTGTCAGACTTCGCCCCTAGACTCTTGTTTGTTCTCACATTGCCAGACTCTACACATATAATTCATCTCAACTTGGATCTGACATAGTGCAACTAGTAACAAGACACCGCTTCGGACTTAACCTCCAAACTCAAGCTTGTTCGTCCTCTGCCAACTTGAGTTTGAGGGGGGATGTTAGATAATATATATTAATATAAAAACTATCTTATCGCTATTGTCATATGTTTAGAACATTATATAGTTCTCATAACTTATATAGGATTCTCCTTTCCGTTTTTGGTAAGATAATTTTTTCTTGTCTATATAAATTGGCCTCATTTTACTTAGTATATTATACTTTCTAATATAATTAGGGCTAATTATACTCATGTCCCTAAGATCAGGGTATAATTACAAGCAATGACAATAGTTTGGACAAATTATAATTATGTCTGTTGACTAGACATAATACAAAAATACTTAACGGCTCTGATAAAAAGAATGAATTGGCCCTTAATGAAGTTAGAAATTCCACCTTCTTTTAAAAAAAAAAAGTGGGGCCACAAAAGAAACAAAAGGAATAAGAGACAAGAAAGTAAAGTGAAGAAGAAATAGAAGTGGGCGTTCAGCCCAAAGAATAGATGAAAAACTAGAAGAAAGAAGCAGAAGAAAGAAGATGGCAGTAGGGGGTCAACATGCGACTGTGCCAGCGGCGACCGCGGCAACAGCCAATGGCAGTCGAGAAGAAAGACGACTACATGGGTTTATTGCGTAGAACGGCCTACCGACGGTGACCGACGATAGTCATGGCAAAGGAGGACTGCTAAGCCGGCGACACATCAACAAAAGATAATATTTGGCATGGTCCAGCCATAGCATCCTGCAACTGGAGGATGATAAGCACAGGTAGGGACACGGCGGTAAGCGGCGTGTCACGATGATACTGTATATACTGAATATTTATACATATATTCCTGAGGTTAAGTTATAATTACAGTTAAGAACATTAAGTTTTAAAATATAACATACCGTGACCAAAAACTTTATAAAATATATCAGCAGTGTCCATCCGTTAGGATTCCGTCCAGTTAATCCGTTTATCAAACGAAACCTGAAGATTGCAGGTTGAGAAAAATTGGTGAACAACTGTAATTTTACCAATTTTTCAGATTGAGAAAAATTAGGGTTTTGATGCAAATTGAGAAAATTTAATGCAAAAAAAAACTGCAAAGATGGGGAACAAACCAATTTTAGGGTTTTCAAAACCTTATTCTTTAAATTAATTTTGAAATCTTAATTTAAAATTATTCAGTATATACAGTACAAGGGTAGTATCGTCATTTTAAAAATACGTATTGATGACATCATAAAAAAGTATACTTTTTGGACGAGATGGACACGGCTAATACATTATAAAAATTTTTAATCACGGTATGTTACATTTTAAAACTTAATGTCCTTGACTGTTATTATACCCTAACTTCAGGGATATAGGTGTAATTAGCTCATATAATTATTATCTTTCCTTTCACCTTTTCTATTAGCTACTTGTAGAAAATGTATCATTGTGGTGATGCTAAGTCTGAATTTTCATTTTCAACCAAACATTAATATCGATAATAAAAAATATATAAAAGATGAGTTTAGTTCTAGAATTGAGTCGAATATCATTTTTCTGTACGAGCTCTCTTGTAAAGTCTTGCTTAATTTGGATATTTTAAATTGAACTATTTTTTATTTTTTTAATATTTCTAGATAAATTGTATTATAACCTACTAATTGAACTATATCTTAGTTTACTACATGACTTTGAAAAATGTTACTTATCGGTCTAGAAGTTAAAAGATTTGTAACAAATACACTGTCGATCTACTTCTTTAATCTCAGCTCAGTAATCAAGATGTTTTTTTTTTACTTATGCGAGCTTACCGTATTTTTACATTGCCAAAAGGATATTTCCTTTGCCATTTTTTCAGCTATTTCCTTTATTTCTTTTTCCATGTTCTTATCTTCTTTTATTCACTATCATCGGCCCCCGGGAAAGAAAGAAAATGAAGACCGAGGATTGCACTGAACAAGGAAATTCAAGACAAACAAACAAAAGGTTAATTGAATCATTTAACAAAATCTATTACCTCCATTTCTATACTCCCTTAGCAAATGACGTATTTAGTCAGTAGATACACATGAGGTCACCCCATAATCTCAAGGGGTTTAAGAATATCTGAATGTGTGTGCGTTTATGGGTGCGCCTATTAGTGTATGTGCATTTGTGGTGGTGGTGGTGGTGTTAGAGTCGAAGGGGGTAGATCTTGAGAGAGATGAGTGGTGTTGTGGTGGTGGAAGATCCATTGGTGGTGTTAGACTTGTAAGGAAAAGACCAATAAGGGGAGGGGGAGTTGCTGTGACAAACAAAGAAAAAAGGAAAATAAAGATGGAGGGTGGCATGTAAAAGAAAAATTCAAGACAAACAAAGGATTAAGCAAGCCATTAAATATAATATGTTACCTCTTTTATGTATCGTTTGGTCAAGAGACGTATCTGATATTCTTTATGGTCAATGGATGCACCTGGGATTACTCCCTAACCTCAAGAGATTTAAGAATATTATCACATATAACTATTAAGTATACAATTTCATATTCGGAAACTAATATAAGCATTTTCTATAATAAGTCATGTAAAGCTTGCATGTATTTTTGGTGCTTTGGAAGTCACCTTGCCCCGGCAGACATAATGGGTGTAGTCCTCCGCTCTAAATATTTCCCCCTTCGTGGAACTCTAAACCATTACCCGGCCTTCATGCCTAGGCACTATTATTTGTCTCAATTTATGAGATTCTTAATGGGTAATTTCAACATAAAAAGTTAACCTTTCAATTGGATTGTTTGATGCCGCTTACCAAATTGATCTTTAGAAATTTTTAATGGATTTAGGCTTCGTTTGACAAATTATTTTTTTTGGTTTTCAGTTTTTTAAAGACCAGTTTTTTAAAGAGTAGCTTAATTTTTTTTTTTTATAAAAACAAGTGGGTGTTTGATAACCTCTTTTTTTTTGAGGTTTTTTTTTTTGGTGTTTGGTAACCATTTTTATTTTGACTTTTTTTTTTGGTGGTTTGCGGTGGCGGTGGTGGGGCGTAGCGGTGGTCGACGGTGGTGGTGGTGGTGGCCGACGGCCGGAGGTGACTGCCGGCAGTCACCGGCGGTGGTGGCCGGAGGTAGCTGCCGGCCGTCTCCGGCGGTGGTCGCCGGCGGCCGGAGGTGGCTGCCGGCGGCCGGTAGTCTCCGGCGGTGGTCGCCTGCCGGCGGTGGGAGGGTGGTGGTGGTGGTCGAAAAAAAAAAACCAAAAGTGAAAAAAAAAACCAGTTTTTGGAGTTTTTTTTTTACTCTGCAGTTTAAAAACTGGTTTTTTAAATTGAAAAAAAAATGGTTACCAAACGCTCCTTTTTTTTCAGTTTTTAAAACTAAAAAAAAAGAGGGAAAAAAAGAGTGTCAAACGGAGCCTTAGTTTACTTGATTTAGCTAGAGCCTTATCTACGTTAATAGCCTTTTTTTTTTTCCTTTCATGCATGTATGAGGTGTTATTACCGCTTGTTCTCCACTTTCGACATGAATACCAGCATTCCCCGATGCTTAATTCACGCCTCGAAGGATATCATGACCTTCTGCAGTTGTAAGGGCGGAGGATAATTGCCAACACCCAAAAGTTCAGCTGCCAGGTAAAATGTCCATTTAGTTGCTTGCTAGCAACTAACATCTATGAATCTTGAATGTGTGGTCATATTTTAAATGATGTGTTTGATGTGCTATAGTCATTCATTACGGTTATCTATTTTTGTAATTCAACATTTTTTTTCTAATTCCCCTTTCTTGAAAGAATGGTATATCCCACGACAAGTAAGGAAGTGTATGAACAGGTTACTGACATGAACGAGAATTGCTGTTTTATTAAGTAACCGGAGATAGAAAAATATTAGTAGTAAAGTTTTCAGCAACAAGACGATGCAAGTCAAAAGCTAGATGGTCACTAAAATTTCAACAAAAAATAGGAAAACATTAAGGTCGGTCAAAATCTATTTTTAGAGCAAAATAAGGGGTTGATAACCGTAAACTGATTCCTCTACGAAAGAGAGACCAAGGACATCTACCATTGGTGAATATCAATCCCATAAGGTGGGAAGTTCGCATTTGCTGCAGTTGCAAGTCCATTGTAATTGCCATCGTCGACTAACAAGTCTCCGAGAACAAAGTAGTAATGCTGGAAGCTGAAGGCAATTGAAGGCCCCGTTTGTTTTACAGAAAATGTTTTCGTATTTTCAGATGTTTGGGGGTGTTTATTGAAACATTGCTTACGGAAAATGTTTTACATTCACGGCAAGTTAGACTAAATTCTAGGAAAACGATTTACCAAAATGTAAAGGGGAAGTCATTTTCCCCGTAACTTCTCCCTTCCCACAGTTAGCATGCCGGACTCCATCTCTGCCTCCCCCATTTTGCCTTCGCACTGCCGGTGCTCCCGCCATCCCTGCCTCCGTCGCCGCTGCCTCCCCACTCTATGAGGTTTGTCGTCTCTCTCTCTCTCTCTCTCTCGTTGAATTTGATCTGCCTCTCCTCCTATTTATTTTGCCTTCATCTTCTTCAATCACCACAAGAGCCTCGCTTTTTGACAGATCTGAGCATATTCGACCCTTCTAACCCAGATCTGAGCATTATAATCCATGGTATATTGCTTACGACCCATTAATCACTGTTTATTGTTAGCTGCTGTGTATTTTTATCTTTGTTCTCTGTTCTTTCCTAAACAAACATTGACTTATGAGGTTTGGATTTTATTTGATTCTCTTGTGGGTTCCGCCCCTTTGATGCGACTATATCATTGACAACTCAGCCATTATTCTGCCTTTGATGGGGATTTAGCTGCAGCAAAGTTGTTTCCCTCTCCGGTTGTTTAACAAAGGATATATGCATCACTCGTTCCATAATATTTGAGGTGCTTATGCTAGCGTGCGCCTTATCAGTGATTCATCTTTGAGCTTGTTCTTACTGAGATTATCAATGAAAATGGTTTTTGGGTTAAATTAACACATGATGGCTGTGCTTTTTCCTAAAAAACCTACACAGAGAGTGGAATAATTGTCAAGCTTTTCATCCTGTAATAAATCGTTTTGCAATAATCGAATTTAGTTGAGCATTCGTATGTTAAACCAGTTATGATTAATGTGTTATTAGTGATTTCCCCTTTTCGTTTTTGTTTTCCAGTGAATCCACCGAATTTTGCTAGTGAGTTTTCCAGTGAATTTTGGTTCGTAATTTTCATTTTTGTTTATCATTACTACTGAAATTCTGTGAGAGTTTCCACAGTTGAATATTCTACTATCAGCTTGTTCTGTGGCCTGCATTAACATGTACAGTCTTCATTCTGTAACTACTTAGATGGGAAAATCAAATCACTAGTTCACAATGCAAGGCTTGCGTGTAATAGTTAACATGAGAATTCTCCAAGCAAGTAGAACAAATGAAACTATACTGCTAGGAATACGTTCAACTTTGGCCGAAACTAATTTGTGCCCCGAGGGATATGTTAAGTGCATGAAATTCTACAGCCCTTTTTTTTTCCCCGTCAGTTGTATATTTTGTTGGGGATGTTCTAAAGCAGTGCCTTATGCTGCTACATGGCTAAGATGTTTTTGAAGTACTCATGTGGTGCAATATTCGATGGATTCTAATTTCTAAAAACCTAGATGGAAGGGAACCAACACAAATTATATTGATGTATTCTATGTTACATGGACTCGGTACAAGTGTCCTGATCGGATACGTGTCCAAGTGTCGGACTCGTCTACTTTTGAAAACGCAAGACACGGGAACACGGCAAAATGTTCATATTTACTATTGTTTTTTAGTTATTTTGAAGGCAAAAAGGTGTTTTATGTTATGCATTTGATTTTAATTAACAACTTATCTTCACTCAAAGCAACTACTAATTAAACAAAAGACTATAAGATAGTATCATAATGGCATATCCTATGAGATGTGTCTGACACATATCCCATACCCATGTCCAAGTGTCGAGTGTCCGACACGGATACTTCACGCAAAACCAAAGAGTCCTTGTAACATAGGATGTATTGCTTACACTTGATTGTACTCTCTTTTGCTGTCTTGTTGTATTGTACGTTGTATTATTCTAACCTTAATGACACTTGATTACACAAAATGTATTGCTGCATTGCTTGTTTTATTGCAGTGCAACACCCTCTTTTTACTGATTACACTTGATTTCTATTCATAACCGTCGTGCCAATGAGATATTTGAACAAAAAAGATTGACATGACTATGAGATGTGCTTTGTTCGCGAGCAAAGGCATTGCAACATGTGGTTTTTCAAGTCATATGGTAATATAGAGCTGGAAGAAAGACAAGTTGTTTCGACACGATTAGATGTTGACATTGAAGTGGCGGCAAAATGCAAAGAAGATTCATCAACAACATTGTACTTATTTTTCCCCGTAAGAACATGTATGTAACTTGAACAAGGTCGTCATCGTATTGTTTGTTAAAGTTTTTTTGATAATTTTATCGTGTTTATAGTGTTTTCAATTTACATTTAAATTTTGGTATAGGACCATAGGTTGTTTTATTATTTTTCCTTGCACGCCCAAACAGTGGAAAATGAAATTCCTGAAAATGTTTTGAGGAGCCTGTTATTTTTCGAAAAGCATTTTACGGAAAGTGTTTTCCGTGAAGTATTTTTCGTGAAACAAACGGGCCGAAGAGATGTATACATAGAGGAAAAGAAGAAGTAATGCTTTATTAATGAGGTCTAAGAGTTATAGCAGCTGGGAGAACAGTTAGGACCAAATTAAAGGTTATAAGCTACACCACCTTACCCTAGGGAACTCCTAAAAGTTGCAGAGTAGATAATTAACCATCCCAAAGTCCAAAGCACGGTACAGACACATTTTCTATTTTCAAACTTCAAGTTGAACGAAAACTACGACCAATAATATATTCCCGTAGGATTGTTATTTTCTCGATCTATTATCAGATTTGTTTGGTACAAAATATCGTCAACTTGTATGTACCAAGTATCACCGATCAACTTTTGAGCCTTATTTTAGTGCCAATGTTGATTTGGTGCTGGGCCTGCTGGCAATACTTGGTAGCTTCATAGATGCCAAACTCCAAGAATTGGCTGCCTAAGAGCGAGCAGCAGCCCTAGCTAGCGAGCTTTTGCAGGCCTTCGCTTGACTAGATCCATGTACGCAGCTCTGTCCACTGTCGATGTTGATTTGGGTACTTTTTGCTAGCCGGGCACCTGCTGTTAATCAAAAATCAAAATTTTTCTGTACGAATTTAACTAGAACAGAGAAATTAGGAGCCGTGGGCTAGCGCAATGCCTGGGTGTGATTATAAGATCTAACAAATTGAGGTGGGAGAGTCAAGAGTTGAAAAGAGGATTCCTTTCCTCACCTCGTTCAAAACCATGCATGAGACTTTCATCTTACAAGGCTCCTAAGTGACGAAAGAATGAAGAACTCGTCTTCTTTCGTTTTTTGATTACCTTCCTCAAAAAACGCCAGCCGTAACGGGTAAAGTGACGTATGAGTATCATTTCTGATCACTTATTTTCAGAAGCCCTTTATTCCGGATTAGGATTTCCTGCTGTAACCCATGGTTACAGCTGGGGTGCTGTGATCCCAAATGAAAGAGGGGGAAGAGAGAGAGTAACCATGGTTTACATCCCCCTCTCTCTTCCCTCTCTCTCTCTCCCCCCTCTCTCATTTGGGATCACAGCACCCTGCTGTAATCATTTACAGCAGGGGATCCTAATCCCTTTATTCCTGGGCTTGCACCCACTTCCGACAATGAGCCCCAGTTTGTTAATTTGCCTGTAAGCCACAAGTCTGGAAGTAGGCAGCTCCCACAGAGACAGAGCCCATCATTGAGTCCAAAATATCAGGTCCAGTTAGTCCATTAAAGCCCACCTTTTTGTCGAGTCTATAGGCCCACACTATGCATCATCAGAAAAAATATGCACTGTATCTGGTCTATGTCAGAGCACCCTAATGTTCTGTAGGAGATGGGAATGTGGGTGATATGGATCTGCTTCCTCAGGCAGTGTCCAAAACTGGATGCATAAAGTACAAGCCTTTTCTGCTGAGGCTGCTGAGGCTGCTGTTGGCAATGCCAAAAAAACTTTCTCTCCTCTTCCAAATCATAACCTGATTTTGCATGCTTGCGATTTCATAACATAGAGACAAAAGCTCGCATTGACTTTAATAGTTGCCATTAAAGTGTGACAAAAAATGTCACTTAAAACCTTTAATGACAAAGTTTCATCGCTGATGAGAGGGGTTGAAGCAACTACTCGAACCAAAGGTTGCATGATTTTACGACAATTGTAATGGCATTTCATAAATGGTCATTGATATTTTCTCCTTTGCATGATCGTGTGATGTATAAATTATGTACATAAGATAGTGATAAAGAATGTCATTAATTATTTAGGTAGTGACTATTAATCTACTCTTAACTAAGCTCGAGAACCTTCTGTAGAGATCATTTGAGCTTAAATGCTATTTAATTCCCCCTAATTAACTAAATAAATAAACTTAGCTTGCCAAGTAGATAATTATTTAAAAGATGGTCTTAAAAGATGTTATTTAAGATCATCTTATAAGATAGATGTCATAAAGACAAATCAGAAAATTACGGTAAATCTCCAAAAATCTAATATTATATATATATATATATATATGAAAGCTGAAGTTGAAAAAAAGTTGTCATGTCTGTCACATCTTACGTGAACAGTCTCTCATTCTATCACGTGGAATATAGATTTTTAATTTATTACCTATTATTTTTACCCTTTTTGTCACATGTTTTAAGCATTTATCATTTTTCAATCTCTCTCGCAAACTCCCACATGTTCACATCTGTATTTATACGTAGCTTCCCTACTTATGATTTCCTTTCCTATATTATCTCCTCATCCTGACTTTAACTTTTTTCCTCAATTTAATTTTGTCATAATTTCTCCTCAAATCTCTCCCTTTCTTTATTTGAAACTCTCTTTTCTATCATCATTACGGGATATTATAGCTAAGGTATTACATTGCTTTAATTTCATGTATTTTTAATATGAATCAATTTTTGGTTCCTTTTAATTCATTATATATTTCTTTTATGATATATAATTAGATTAGATTCCAATAAGATTAAATCTCTCCTTTTAAACCCATTACATATTTCTAAATTAACAATTTAAGAGTTTACACTAAAAAAAACTTTCCAATCACCTATGGTAACTGGTAGCATAAGAATCTCTCCTTCTTTTTCTTGATATATATGATGCCAAGGAAAGTGAATTCGTACTTAGTGGAGGTGGCACAAAGGCTGCAGTCCGAGTCAGCTTCCAAGTATGCAAAGTGAGAGACAGTGAAAGTGGAGTAAGGGTAGAGAGCAAGGCTCCCCAGGCAGGCCACGAGGGATGGCAGTGCTGCGGAGGCAGGGCAAGACGAACAGGGTCGGCAGTTGACAGTCCAAGCTAGGGTCCGAGTCAGGGGTGCATCGTCAGGGGTCCGATATCAGAGGTCCAAATGTGTTTCTTTCTAGAATTCCAGAGAGAATGAGTTTTAGAGAAAGAAAGTAAAAATATCAAATGAGAGAATCCTCTTGAAAATGAATCCAAAGTCCCCTATTTATAGCAAAAAGTGTGCCTGTGTCATCAGCTGACACGTGTCCCCCTGGGAGTGACACGTCACCAGGGGGTCCACAAATACCAATTCTCTGTCGGACTGTCGATTCCTAAATTAGTACTACCTTGTCCCACACAATGTCGCTCTACCTGTCTAAGAAGACTGAAGACACAATAGCATGATCAGGTAGCCGTTTCTCAGGCTCCCTCTCCCGAATCAAACCCTAATTCTCCGTCACCCGTCACCACCATAGTAGGCCACTATCCTACCATCGAAAGTTGATAGGGCAGAAATTTGAATGATGCGTCGCCGCCCAAGCCAACCCCCCCTCGCAGTGCCCAAGCTGCTCACTTGAGGCCCCTGCTTATAGTACCATTAGGAGGAAAAACCTAAACCATAAAATTTACATCTTAACCCATAATACTAAACCCTCAGCGATAAACCTTCAGCCTCAGTGTTTCTAGATGACCAATCGTTGCTCAAGTCATTTCACAAAGTCGGACTAGAGTCAAGCTCAACAGGGTCTTCTTTCCCCCTGATTCTGCCAAGCCCGTTCCCTTGGCTGTGGTTTCGCATACATGTCCAAAAATTCCCAAACTTTTTTTCTGTGCCTCCCTTACATTATTATCTTTCATTTGGGAGTGATATCTCCCCACAAAAGTTTGCCCTTCAAAAATAATTAAAACAAAGCATTGCGATGGTCCCTGCGGATGCTAACGCAATGTGATTTCTGCCCAGTGCTCTGAATGTCAAAGTGAAGAAATTTAACCAAGCGCGGGTAAACGGCGAGAGTAACTATGACTCTCTTAAGGTAGCCAAAAGCATTTGCCAATAATGTTTTCATTAATCAAGAACGAAAGTTGGGGGCTCGAAGACGATCAGATACCGTCCTAGTCTCAACCATAAACGATGACGACCAGGGATCAGTAGGCCTCGCATCCTGTCGTGCGGTCCCCCGTTGACGAGCGGGATCTCCAGTGACCCTGAACGCGGTGCCGTCGCTCGCAACGGCCTCGCTCCGACAGCGACCCCAGGTCAGGCGGGCACTGCGAGGGGGGGTTGGCTTGGGCGTGGCTGGGGCATTGTCTCGCAATGATGGCATGATTTTAGTAGCGTGTGGCAGCCTAGTAGTTGCCATCTCGTGAATTCTTCTTGCCTAGCGACGACGTGCATGTTGCCCCAGCCACCGGTCCAAGCCCTTACTGAATCCCACAAGGTGCGCCGAGAAACACTTAGAGAACATGACAGCGGCGAGGGTTGCCCCTGTGACCAACTACCAGGCGGACTAGGCGCGATGCCCTCCAAAGACCTACTCTTATCTCGGAGTAACCCTGGGGTCATTGTCCTGGAGGCACTGATGATCACCAGTAACGTGAGTGGACATGGTCGCAGCTCAGTGCCTAGCGTCATGCAAGTCACCCCAGACGGTGATAGCTTTGTGGTAACGAGCCTATCCCGCTGTGAAGGGTCTTTGTGCCAGAGCATTACAAACAGAGCCCCTCAGAATGAAGACGGCGATGGCTTTATGGTAACGAGCCTATCCCGCTGTGAGAGATCCTCGTGCCGAAGCACTACGAGCGGAGCCCCCCAGAATGAAGAGTGTGATGGCTTTGTGGTAATGAGCCCATCCTGTTGTGAGGGGTCCTTGTGCAGGAGCACTATGACTAGAACCCCCTGGAATGAAGATGGTGATGGCTTTGTGGTAACGAGCCCATCCCGCTGTGAGGGATCCTCGTGCCGAAGCACTACGAGCGATGCCCGGGGGCCTGAAACATGATTGTGGCACACGGGCACGGCGATGACAGTCGTAAGACAATACCTGGTGCCGGGGCACACGTCATGGAAGCGGCGCATGTGCGCGGTCATGGTGCTGGGGGCACGACTGTATTAGCGACGCAGCGCATTGGGGAGACAGGGTGTTAGAAACAGTGTGTGGGCGCGAGCGACGGGTGTCATGGAGTCAGCGTGCATGCGACGATGATAGGCGCAGTAAAGCCGGTGTGCGAGCGACAGCGACGGGCGCTCGAAGGTCGGCTGGCATCGCAGCCATGAAGCGCGACCACGGGCAAAGGGCTCGTGAAGCCAATGCAAGGGCAACGATTGGCGTCGAGGAGTGAATAAGGTGATAGAGCACGGGCACGGGCGAGGGGCGCTGTTGAGTAAGCGCGTGGGCGTCGCGAAGACGGTGAGCAGCCGCAGGCAACGAGGTTGGTACACGAGCGACGGTGAACATCGCGCGACCACGGGTGAGCCACCGCGAAGTCGGTGTGCGGGCGACAACAAGCGTTGCATGGACGGCGCGCGGGGGCAAGCTACCGCGAGCAACAATCGTTGTGGCGACGAGAGAAGGTCATTACGGCGACGAGCGAAGGTCATTACGGCGGCGAGCGACGGTCGTCAAGGTAGGCGGCTAACCCCCTTAGGGTGGCCGATCCATGAAGGTGGCCGACCCCCTTAAGGGGGAAGGCATGCCAAGGTTGTTTCAAGAGCAGTTCACGTGACTTGAGCATGGCTACTTTGACCGGTAAACGTTTGAAAAGTTGACCGTTGAATATGTGACGTGTCGCATAAAACAGGACCCCTGGTGGGCTCTTGGGTGCGACCAGAATACGTTAGGAACAATATATATATATATATATATATATATATATATATATATATATATATATATATATATATATATGTGTGTGTGTGTGTGTGTGTGTGTGTGTGTGTGTGTGTACATGCTCTTTTTGAACCTTCACTCTTTCATATTTTTGTTATTGTATTTCACCTTTTATTGAGTATATGCAGAGAGAGGGATTGATTTATCCTAATATGCAAAAAAATAAAAAAAAGAGAGGTTGTTTTGGTGAAAATTTTATCTTCAAGCTGGATAGTCAATCATAATGACAATTTCTTATATTTGTTTAATACCATACGCTTCAATAAAGGAAACTGATTTTAGTTGTCAGTTGCTAATAGTTTCATCAAAATGTATGAGCATCAGTCCTATTTTAGAATTTCTTTGACCGTTCAATATTTTCATATTATATTTGATTTTATACGTTTGGTTGGTTCTTTTTGCTATTTTTCATCATTTCGATACCTTAGATGATTTTAAATGCCTACAGTAATATACTTAATTTAGTTTTCTATTTTAGCACATTTTTTAAAACATCCCACTTATTTCGCTCAATGTGATTTTTACATTATTTTGATGGTTTTGAATTCATAGAGTGCCTCTACTCCCGTGTGTAACGCACGAGATCAAAACTGCTTTTGTAATGAATTTAACTTGAACTCCACACGGGCTACTGGGCTTGATTGGACCCCTAAATGACCTAAATAACTTTTAATTACTCTCTAGTTTTCGGTTACTGCAACCTTCCAGGCCTAGAAAGTCACATGATTTACCAAACTTGGAGTTTGGCGTTGCTTGTTTGCTGTCAATAAGATAGAAGCAAAAAAGAAACCAGTAATTAATTTGAAAACTCCAACATAACAAGTTACCAGTGCTGATATGCAAAGTTAATAAGAGGGTTTCATTGAGCATGAAGCAACCCATTTAAAAGGCAACTTGAGATTGCACTTCTTACACCAGATCTCATTCCAGCACAAGAATCATCACGGGATTTTTGGTTATTTGTTAAGTTGCTATGTAGTTGTACTTTTAAGTGATCACCGGCTTTTGAAATATTATAGTACGACACAATTTGACCCAGAGAAAGTGAATTACGAGTCATGATCTGCTCTGCACAACTTGACAACTCCACAAATTAACATTTTGTGTTCTGCTTTGCATAGTTTAACATTATACAAATTACACAACCAAATATGAAGGAGTGTCATCAATTAATCATTTACAAAGTGCCAAGTATAGTGCTATCCCAAACTAGGCTCAAGACTCTGCAATGAAAATCAGTTGAACTTAAATGCTTTTTTAAATCTCCCTAATTAACTAAAGTTAGCTTGCTAAGTACGTTGTCATTTAAAAGATGCTATATTGAGACATGCTCTGTCCGAGATTTACTCTATAGAGACCAAAAACCTATATACTATTTTAGAAGTTCGAGAAATTTAAGGAACTAAGATTGAACTTAACTCCGATGACCGGGACTTGATGGCTGAAACAACTATTTTTATTCTTTACTTTTCAGCTAGATAAACCTCCTAGGCCTAGAAAGTCACCTGATCTACCAGATTTGAAGTTTGGATCTGCTTGTGAGCTCTCAATAAGGAAGCAAATTTTGTCTTTCTCCGCAGATTGCATGCATATCAAGTTACCAATGCCGATCAGCAAGTTACCACCGAAAGGGTTCAATGAAGCATGAACAAACCCATGTGAATTGCCAACTGCGAGTGCTAATCTTAAACCAGATCTTATTCCAGCACAAGAATCACGGAAGATCATAAGTGTATTTGTTAAAGTTACTACGTAGTTGTACTTCAGGTGATCATAGACGTGTGAAATATGATACAAAGATTCCACAATAATTCAAGATGCCCAGATAATGAACCCCCCTCCTGCATGTTTTCTATGCAAAGAAGAATATAGAAATCAACCTGATAAGGACCTAATTGAATGATTGTTTAGTAAACATTGGCATGCATCATGCTGACAAGCTGCACCGGCAAGAATCATCGAGGTTTGGGTAGGCCGCAGGTGGCTACGTCAAATGCAGGACCAAGAGTTCAGTCTAGACACATGTCACAATTGTTTATGGTTTCAGTTAAATCGTGAGCAAATATCGAGTCTGATAGCATGGTGGTCTAGTATGTTCATACATGTAATGAATTAAGATACTTTTGATAAAGAATGGGCGGTGCACAAGGGTATTATCCTTTAATTTTAACCAATATCTTCATTTGTTATCATACAGTACACGGAGACAATTCGTTACCTTTAAGCATTACATGCAGTATGGATAAACATGTAATCGGTGTGGAGATGAGCGCTCCCCTTTTCTGAAAATCATTTGATTGGATTCTAGACTCCTCATAGGGTAGATCGTAGACCGCCATCTTACCTAATTCTCTTTTTCATAACCGCCATCTTACGTTATTCGTCTACGTTCACATGTGAGAAACGTGTTGTAATATAAATTGCAAATCAGGTAAATAATAATAATACGTACCTTAATTCTTCTCGGAGAGGATCTTTTAGGTATCAAACTTATCGATCACCGTTTACACGCGTATGTACAACACATAATGTTATCTGCATTATTAGCCAACACAGAGAATATGAGCAGAAGAGCTGGTTGTACCTGAACATTTCTGTTCCACAAGAAAGTACAAGATCAAGTTGGATAATCAATTAATTAGTGGCCCCTATGTAGACCATCGTTTGTTAATTATTGTCTACCAACAATAATTGCTCTTTTTCCTGTGCCGTTATAATTGGTTTAAGCTATCTGAAAATGATCCGGACCAACCCATCCTTATCATTTACCCACCCTTTCAATTATCCAGACAAGAGATAAGTACAACAATATAAGGAGTTCTTATGCCATACTGTCCTCTGTTCATACTAATAATAATAGTTAGGAAATGCTAATGACAATGACTCATTTATTCCGCTTCATTTCTCATAGTCTGGTGTAATCAAAGTATCGAGTAGCTGAAAAAACATAAATACCTTCGAAATTAGTCTGATCTAACGGTCCAATCAAACTGTAGAGTAATAGAAAAAAAAAACATAAATACCTTCGAAATCCCAACCTCCCTTGAGTGAAGCTGATAGTTCTTGGTAGAACCATCAACCTTTTACAATACGACGCGTCAAATTATCTAATTTTACTATTTTTATCCGATATAACCCCAATCAAACAATCAACCACGACGAACGGCTTGAATCAATCAAATTATCTAATTTTACTATTTTTATCCGATATAACCCCAATCAAACAATCAACCACGACGAACGGCTTGAATCAAAGTGATAGGAAGTTTTACTAGCATATCTAAGACCGACTCGCCTCGCTATTTTCTTTCTCGTTCTCACTCATGCAATTAACTTGGGCTTCTCCGAACTACCTGAAACTTTTCATTTACATTGATAGAGTTCTTTCATAGTACATGCATGTGGCAGACAAAATTAAACACAACAATACACGCGGTGGAGCGTTGTGGCATTGTCCAGACGAGTCCCCACGCATAAAAATGAATCAATAAATGGTCGCAAAAGGCAACACACTTTTCAGTTACCGGCGACCGGCTCCTCCGGTTTGTACACCAGATCATTCAGCAAGGACCTCAATTTATCTCTCCACGTATCCGGACTACTACGTCCAACCTCACTCTCTCTCCTCTTAACCTCCACCACAACCAGCTTATCCGTTAGCCGGTGAACCTCCACCGCGGCCGCGAAATTACCGTTCTGCCCCTCCAGCACCACCCCCCAGTCTTTCCTCCTCCTCACCGTCGCGTCGTTCCTCTCCTCCTTCCCCACCGCCTCTATCCTCTCCATAATCCTCTCCGGCGTCTCAGCCGATACGAACCGTTCCCCTCCGACCGATATATCGGGCTGTTGAAACAAACCCGATAAATCAAAGCCGGACGAAAACGATATGATATCAAAAGCGTTCAGATACTTTCCCGTACCGGTACCAACACTGTCGTCCTTCAGCTCAAAATGCTCCTCGTGGAATTTAATCTCCTTGTACCCCTTTTTAAACCAGGGATCGTTGACAATCTCGTCAACGGTTATCCTCGTACCGGGATCGGTATCGAGAAGGCGAGACAGAAACTGTTTCAAATCAGGTGACATCCATTTCGGGCACCGAAACTCTCCCTTGTAAATCTTCCGGTACATCACCATGAGATTCGGATCATTAAACGGCAGATAACCGGCGGTGAGCACGAAAAGAATGATTCCACATGACCAGATGTCAACCTTAGCGCCGTCGTAGCCTTTCTTCCCCAAAATCTCGGGCGCCACATAAGCCGGTGTGCCGCAAAGTGTGTGGAGGAGGCCGTCGGGTCGGATCTGATCCGTGACCGCACTGAGTCCGAAATCGGTCACCTTCAAATCCCAATTCTCGTCCAGGAGGAGGTTTTCCGGCTTGAGATCGCGGTGGAACACGCCGCGCGAGTGGCAGTACCCGACGGCGGAGACCAGCTGCTGGAAGTACCGGCGGCTGAGATCCTCGCTGAACCGGCCCTTGGCGACCTTGGCGAAGAGCTCGCCGCCCTTGGCGAAGTCCAGGACGAAGTAGACCTTCGTCTTGGTGGCGAGCACCTCGTGGAGGCGCACGATGTGCGGGTGGCTCAGCCGGCGCATGATGGAGATCTCGCGCTTGACGTGCGCCGTGAGGCCACCCTTGAGCACCTTCTGCTTGCTCACCGCCTTCACCGCCACGCTCTGCCCAGCCCGCGCGTCCCGAGCGTGGTACACCTTCGCGAAGGCCCCGTGCCCCAGCAGCTTCCCCAGCTCGTACTTCCCGAACAGGGTCACCTCCGCCGGAACGTCCCCGCCCTCCGCCGACGTCGAAGGCAGCACACTGTCTCCGTCATCTGTCATCTCCGGCACCATTCACCCCAGAAAAGCTCGCTCGCTCGCTCTATCTTCTTCTTCAGAAGATCCTTTGCTTGTGTACCAACTTCCAAACAGAGGTGAGTCCTGAAGGAAAATGGGGATATTTGGTGGCAAAGAGTGGAGTTGAATACAGATTGGGCATCTTTGTTTTGGGGTATTTAAAGGGTAAATAATAATAACGAAAAGCGAGTATATTGTAGGTACTTTTTTAATAGTGTAAAATAAATACTCAACACGTTATTTAAGTATGGGAAATTGGGATTTATTGAAGAAATTAGACCAACCACCCACGTGTCCAACCTTGTTGTTGAAAAGTCGCTGTCCGCGCTTGTCAATCATCGTAAAGCACAGCAGTGTGCTGTAAATAATGGCGCTACTGAGATACGAACGCATCCCCCGCGTTGGTTTGGTTGCCTTGAATGACCAAGATGCTCCTTCCTATAGGTCATGCTTATTTCGAGCATTTGATTCGCTCACATGCTTGACTATCAAATGTAAAAAAAAAAAAAAAACAAGAGAAGGAACAGTTCTCAGTCACTTCGCCGAGGCTGGAATTTTGCGTAGCAAGAGACCGAGGAACTGAACGCGCTTAAAAGTAGATTGACTAACAATGAGGGGGACGTCGATGGCATTAGATATTGGAATACTAGTTACTGTTGCGGTGGATAAAATCTGTGAGGACTCAAGAGTTTTGCACGGCATAAAAATAAGATAACGGAGACTCTTCGAATGCGGACCCAATTAGGAGTTTTGAAGTACACGGAAGATGAGGGCTCATTGTGTCCGTAAGTATCACACGTGCTTATTTGTAGAGAGAAGCTAACTTCAAAATCATAGTGCGGCCTTCACTTGACACGAGTCATACTAATAGAGGGCGTGTAGTTTTTTCCATGCTTATTCCCCGTCTCTTTTTTTACCAAAAAAAAAAAGGGGGCCTGGGCCTGCCCTAGGCCCGGTCCTAAAGTTAGGGCCTAGGGTTTGGGCCTGGATAGGGCCTCAATTTCCAAGATTTGGACCCGGGCTGGGCCGGCCCAAGCCCGGCCATTTGACACCTCTGATCTCCCAGTTTCTTCATTTTCTTTTCTTGGCATTTCCGGGAAACAGTTATCGTTTGACAGACTTGACGCAAACCTAATGGGAAGTTGAACAATTCAGGCGGCCATTAATGAATGATAAAAAGGGGGGCAGCTGGGTAAACTTAATACAGTGGCTTCTCCCAAGTGGGTTCGCTTTTGTGGCAAGAGAAGAGATGTCTACGGTCAAAACTCCACGGCTGTTCGGCCTAGTAGTTGACATTAACAATGGAAAGATTAAGATACAAGTGACTACCTGTTTACGTTACTTATAATATACTTTGAAGAAATTCAAGTGTCTTAACCAAAGAGGTAGTTACGGTCAACTCGACAAACCAATCCAATCCGGATTACGAGGTCAACCCATTTTTGTGTACTAGCTTAAGAATTTGCTCCGGCAATTGGATGTACGCAATATGGGTTTCTTAAATTAGACGTGTCCCCGTTAGTCGTTCAAGTTCAATTTCGTACAATTTGATTGATCCTTCGAACACCACATCGTGAAAGACGAAGTACTCCTATTTAACTTAGATACTTAATTCTGGTGTATAATGTGTTCTGTTTTTAGACCCTTAGTTTCTACCTCTGGAATAAGGACTTACTTAACCAAGAGTTGCTGCTATTGCTTGTGTAGCTTTAGGATCACCTACTGGATAATTTTGGGACTTTGGGGACTTGTCCAACAACGTGAAGTGCGGTTTCAATGTTTCATCATGAAGTTTCATATTCATTGGCATATTTATTTATCCTAGCTATCATATATTTGCTATTAATGGCCATCACATGTTATACAACAAGATCTCGTTATGCAAGGAATCCCTCACTTGCATCCCTCGTTAAGGGTAGCACTTTAATGCGGTATGATGGAAGTAGACATCTTCTGCTTTTATTATGTCTTCTAATGGCCGCTCAAAAATAATCTGCATTTATGGTATATCAGCACTGGCCAATACCTACAAAATTGTAACCAATCCCGAGTCGTTCTTGATCGCGTTTGTGGACCAGCTCGGCTACTCGCATCTCATGCCCTAGCGGAAACTAGCTCGTTTGTATAATAAACAAGTCGAGTTTACAAGTTTGGCACTTGAAATTGTTTAATAGAGGAGACGAGCTTTAAAATGACAAGACTGTTCATGAGCGAATAAATTCATTTAACTTTTATATAAATAGTAAAAGTATAATTATGTATACAAGAACTATGAGGGTGATTAATTATGTTAAATTATATGAGATGACTTAGTAGTATCTCCAAATATATATTTGTTAAATGTCAAATATATATCTCCAAAAATATATATTTGACAAATACATATTTTTGACATATATATATATATATATATATATATATATATATATATATATATTTGTCAAAAAATTCTCTCTCTTCCAGCTTCGTCTCCATCACCATTGCCGGGATGTGGTAAGAATAGCTAGTGTTTGATCTATTCGGGTTTTTTATTGGATTTTGGTGGCTGCAGAGAGCTGGATGAGCGTCGGCGTCACGACGAATTGTTTTGATTAGGTGTGTTCCATGTTTTCAGGCTTCGAAGTTTGGTTATAGATTGATGAAGGGTAAGCTAATGGGCGATCTGGGTTCTATGATTAGGCTGTGGTGGGCTTCGGGTGAAGGTAGATTTTGTTGTCTTTTGATTCGGTGTCTTTTAGTATTTATCTTGTTTTAGTTAATTGTTATCCTATTTTAGTAAATTTTATCTTGCATGTTGCAAGTTAATGTATCTCCAAAAAAGAAAAAAAAAATAGTCATGTCTGTTTGTAGGTATTTATTTTATTACAATTCCTGTCAAATAGGGATGTCATCCATATTACTTGCCTATTTAGGTATATTTTGTAACAATTTCTGTTAATTTTGGTATATATATCTACTCTTCACTCAAAAAAATATTTGTTAAATGTTGCATATTCGTCCCCGTTAGATTTTCTTTCCACAGATTTTGTAATAAGCAAATTAAAGGACTGTAACGCCCCAAAATTTAATTAAAATTTTCGAAGCGTTAACGATCATATAATCTCGGAGTAAACCTTACAATATCCAAAGTCTCCCAAACGAAATAAAAAACCTTATAATATCATAAATATCTTAAACGGTCAATCAGAGTATGCACTAATAACTCTCAAGAGTATATCAATAACTGTCATAGGGCCCAAAACTTATATACAATCTAAAAATTTCCTCCAACACAGAGTTCAAACAAAACCTAAACAATACCAACTTCTCTTAATTAAATACACTTAAATGTCAATACTAACTCTGAATAAGACAGCTAACTTTTGGCCACACAGCTAGCCCTTCGAATCTGAAATCCCACCTATTAATCACCTGAAAGGAAAAATCATAAGGAAATGAGCCAAATGTCCAGTAAGGTTGCTCAGGGACCAATCAAACAAAACAAAAATATATGAGAAATGAAATTTCGGAAGCACAAAATGTTTCAACGAAACGAATAATTAAACTAGATTTTGAATGTCAAACTATATTTGAATACAAAGACAGACACAAAAAGTTTTCACCGGAACTGATAATCAAATCAGATTTCGAATGTCAAAGCATATCTGAATAACAAACTTTCAAAGGCACACCCGTTTCAACTGAACAGAGATCAGACCAAATATCAAACGCCAAAATATATCAGAGTACGGAGACATGTACTATCAGACTAAATATCAAATGCTAAGATATATCAGAGTACTCAGACAGACATCAGAGATGTCAGACCATATATCAAATGCCAAAACATATCTGAGTATAGAAATAGACAATAAAGAATAATTCAGAAAATAGTCACATACGTCATTCCTAACATATGAGGCCGGTTCAGAAAGTAAGAAAGCTCAACTCTCCTGAGCTAACCCACGTTTCAATTCACGTGGGTAAGTTGAAAATAAGTCACATACACTGTGACATGACTCATAAAGTCACCGAAATAAAATCTTAAAATAATCGTTATCAAATATCGGACAAATCAAACCATATTTAAAGGTTTCAAAATCACATTATCAAATAACGAACTCGTCAAACAATAAGTGGAGTTTACGAAATAATGACGATCATAAATAACTGAAACGACAATATTAATATGTCAATATTCTGAAGTCAAACAAATTTGACGGAATTTGATTTTTACAAATTATAGAATTGACAACAAGTCATTCTTAACAAAGTTCAAAACAAAAAGGAGAGGAAGATTCACTTATCCCCATTTGAAGAAGTTCGGATTTCAAAAGAATCTAAACACTTACATGAGCGATTGGTCCGTCGCTGATTCGAATTTTTTAAAGTAAACCCTTACCTTAATCAAGCCTTTAAGAATGTAAATCCTCAAGCACCACTTTAGAACTGAAGAACTTCTCAAGCCTTCTCTTTCCACCGCAAGGGTAAAAGGGAACAAACTTCCCAAGCCTTTTGAGAGTCACAAATCCTTAAGTTCCTCCTTAGAGCTTTCAAACTTTCCAAGCCTTCTTCTCTATCTCTCTCTCACTCTCTCTCTCTCTCGCAAAGGAGAGGAAAAGAAACAGAGGACACCCAAAAAGGTTATGAATGAAATAAAATATTATTTATATGGGACAAAAATTTTAAGTTTCTATTCGACCGAAAAAAGTTTTCAGTCGACCAAATCCAACAGAGGTGAAAATGGTACACTTTTCATTCGACCAAAACACTTTTATTTATACCGAAAGCACTTTTAAGTCGACCGAAAACACTTTTAATTCGACCAAAAACAATTTTGAGTCGACTGAAAGCACTATTCATTAGACTAAAAGTTACTATTCATCGACTAAAAATTTCAGAAAACCTTTTTAGTCTACTAAAACCCTTTTTGGTCTACTAAACCCCACTTTTAGTCGACTGAAAACTTCAAAAATTTTAAAACACCATTTTTCTTTCATTTTGATTCGAACAAAACCACTTTCATTCAACAAAAAATGAGTTTTTAGTCGACTTAAAACCTTTAAGTCGACCGAAAACTACAGTAACTCATTTACACAGAAAAAAAATCTTTTCATTCGAAACCAAACTATTTTCATTCGATCGAAATTTTTTGAAATAATCCCAATTCATTTTCTTAATTTTAACAAAAGATCACAAACATATTTATTCAAAAATACTAATTTTGCACAAGGAAAAAAAAATTCGGGATATTACAAGGACCCTACTTATTTCTGGCTTTAAACTCTCGGCTATTCTGAGCTCTGCAGTAGTTGAAGGATACGCAAAATCTTTACGTGCATTGAAGTTCCGTTATTTAAAGGAAAAAGCTCAACCTCATCCAATTTCGTGCAGTATCGTTGGTAGTGCTTTAGTAACACATTTATTGACGTACGATGTTTATGTTTGAAGCCTTTTTGGCCAAGTTCTTTATTTACTAAGAGCCCGTTTGAGATTGATTAAAAAAACACAGATTCACAGCTTAAATCTTAATCAATTTTTAAAATCTGATTTAATCAGAATCAGTTTGATGTTTGGCAAAAGTATTGTAAACTAGATAAATCTATTAAAAGTGTTTGGATAAAAAGTATTTAAATCAGTTTCACTATGACAAAATGACCATATAAGACACTTAATAAACATATTCTAATATCCAAGTAACTTTAACATAACTTTTATTCGTAAATAACTATAATGCCCAAATAAATTATTAAAATAACTATTTTCACGTACCTACAGAAGTTGTTACCTCTTATTTTAAATTAAAAATACAAACAATCTAATGTTATTACTTATAGTACGATAACATTCCCAAATTACAAATAAAATTTATCTTAAGCAAAAAAAAAAGCTTATCTAGCTGTAGAAGAAGAGTGTAGTAATAGGAGACGAGATAAACTCCAAAAATTATCTAAGATAATTAATTAAGAGGTATGAGAGATCTTTTTGTGAAAAATATGGGGATACGATGATAAATTAGAAGGTCAAACCTGATTATGAAAAAAGTGATTATTTCATAATTCTTACTTTTGAGGATTATGAATTAAATCAGTTTTTAACTTCTGAAGATGGATTAAATTTCTTAATCTCTTTTGTCAAAACCCACATACTTGATTTAATTTAGATTAAATCAAGTTTGATCATCCCATAAGCAATCCCAAACACCCTCTAAAACACTTTAACGATATACTTAAAAGTATAAGAATGTTAACGGTGATCCAAATTCTCGTCAAGATGTTTATACGTTAACGAGGATTTGGTTCACTTCCGCGCCATGCTTTGCCATCAAACATGTCGCTGTCGAATGGTTGATTATCAATGCATGTAGAGAGAAACTTAAGGATTTGCGTTCACTTCCGCGCCATCGCTAGCGCTGTTGCCATCAAACATGTCGCTGTCGAATGGTTGATTATCAATGCATGTAGAGAGAAACTTAACTGGGGTGCGAAGTTTCTCCGAAGCGAAAGACATGGCAATGCGTAAAGGAATCGAGTCACCAAGCCTATAGGGCATGGGGATGGGCGTCCAAGTGTCCAACTTGGCTCAGAAATGACTAGAAGTATACACAAGCTAGGGATTTGGTCCATGTGAACAGAATATTGGCTATCGATGTTCCTCCAAGTTTGCACTAATTCAGCAATGTGATCTGTGCACCCAGCAAATATATTACAACCAATTTCGACCCTGATGCCATAATTCTAAAATGTGACACTCTGGCATGGAGTGTGTGTGCGCGCCCGCACGTGTGTGAGAGCTCGAATTAGTACATAACGAAGAGAAAACAACAACCTAAGTCCAGTCTAGTCTGGACTACACCATCTGCATCAGCCTTCAGCGAAGATCGTAATCAATTCCGAAGGAGAATGCGAGAGAGACAAATGCCTTTCTTTCTTTGCCCTTAATTCCGCTAGGTAGTCAGCACATTTCGCAAAAAACGTACATTATCTTAGTGTTGGTTGCTCTTAAGGAAAGCTTGCAGTCCCTGATCAAGTCCGGAAGTGGATGGAATGAGTTGGAATCGGTATACAAAGTTGGAGTCGAGGTGAATTGAAGGAGGTGTTGTTGATAGATTGAAACCATCATCGCTTATCGATGATTCGGCTTTCATTTTTGGATTAGAACTTAAAACCAAGATGTTACAACAAACCAAATAATTTCACAATGAGACTATTGAAACTACTTCTTAGTTTCATGGCTCTATGTCAAGCTCCTCTGCTCATATCAGAAATGATAAGCTCCATTAACCCACTAGGAGGGGGTCTGTTGAAGAACGAAACCACGCACATGGCAAACCCCAAGTTCGTTAGCAAATTAATATGGCACAATAATATCCTTGGCGATCCATATGCTTGACGCTACAAATTGTGACATGTTCAAGACCTTCTGACCGCAACCATAATCATCAGCCCATGTGATCGAAGGAGCTTCGCGCTTATGATGATATTGATAGAGGCAACCGATTGTATTTTTAGAGTCAAGTCGGCGCAATTCTCTTTCTTTGTCTACTTTTGTAAAAGCTTATTTACTTTCGCAAAGCTGTTATGAGAACCACCAAAATTAGACGTTGAAAAATCTATACCAAGTTTGTAAAGAAATTTGAACACACGTTTGACCGTTTTTTATTCTTGCTCCTTACTTTTGCTTATTTGTCTTTAACGTACTTAACGGTTCAATTTGTCTCTCTCTTGGTCTCAAGTCCGTTTCACATCCATTCTAGAAAAAAGATTTTTGCTTCAAAAAGACTTGTTAAAATCACCTTAAATGCATTGACAACAGAATCAATGAAAGTTTGACAAAGTTAAAACCCTACTTAAGGGATGTTGAAAATGTCTGGATAAAAAATGTTCAAAGTCACAACATGACCATTAAGTTTGATGATATGAAAGAAGTGCCGAAAGTAATAGATGTCATCTTGTAAAATTTTGATGGTAAGTCAGGGTTTTCTTTCTTTCTTTTTCTTGTCAAAGTCGAATCTCTAAAAGTGCTTAAAATTATAAAATAAAAAAACTTTTAATGGTTCTAAATATTTTTTTTGCTTTCGGTAGGAGACCTATATACTTTGCTATTATTCCAAAAACAACCACTCTGCTTTAAACAAGTTTAAAGCTTGTTTGATCCTGTTAAAATCAATTCCAAACACTCTCTTTATGTTTCTTCTTACGATTATTAGCCAATGTATTAGTTCCATCTTTATATAGAGGTGTCAATGGGCCGGGCTTGGGCCGGCTCAGCCCGGGCTCAGCGGGCCAGAAGAGGGCCAGGGCCAAACCAGGCTTCGGGCCCGGGTCGGGCCCAATGTGAGGCTATCCTGGCCTGGTCCAAGCCCAAGCCATAGGCCCTAACTTTAGGGCCAGGCTTGGGGGCCCAAGCTTGAATAATTTTAATTTTTTTCTATTTTTATATTATGAAAAAATTAAATTTAAGATAAATTTATTCATAGGCCCTTCCTCCTTTTATTTAAGCTTAAGATCGGTTGCTATATATATATAGGGGGCCGATCCACACCCACCGGTGGAGAAATTGTTATTTCTCCACCGAACCGCTGCAAAGAGCAGCGGTTGCAGGGAAAGGAAAAAAACCCAACCACAACAAAGTGTTGCGGTTGGGAATTATTTGCCAAAAAACCCAACCGCAACACTTTGTTGCGGATGTTGCATTTTTTTCAAAAAAAAGGACATATATTATAATAATAAAAAAAGGACATATATATTATAATAATAATAAAAAGGACAATGGAAGGACAATGGAGAAAACCCAACCGCCACACTTAGTGGCGGTTGGTATCATTGCAAAAAAAAAATTTCTGTCGCTAAAGGTGAAAACTTAATTAGCAGTTTTTCACGAATTTATAAAAAATAGCTAGAGCTAGATTTTGCCAAATTACAAAAAAGAGACCATATTTATTTTTAAAATATCTATATCAGGGAAAAATTTCAGATTTTTCTAAAAACTGAAAAGGGGTTAACTGAAACGGGGAACCTTGTAACTTTGCAGTATAATTTAAAATATCAAGCTAGCGCGATTTCGTGCGAAACTTTTATGAGAACCCTAGGATGTTAGGAAGTTCCATTTTTCAGGATTTCGGGCCATTCCGAAGTCGTTAGCTAATTGTTTGGACGAACGGGCTAATTTTTTTAGGTCCATTTCCCAAAAAATTGCACCGTTCGGCCAAAAAATTAGCTAACAATTTCAAAATGGCCCAAAATCTTGGAAAATGGAACTTCCCAACATCCTAGGGTTCTCATAAAAGTTTCGCACGAAATCGTGCTAGCTTGATATTTTAAATTATACTGCAAAGTTACAAGGTTCCCGTTTCAGTTAACCCCTTTCCAGTTTTTGGAAAAATCTGAAATTTTTTCCTGATATAGATCTTTTAAAAATAACTATGGTCTCTTTTTTGTAATTTGGCAAAATCTAGCTCTAGCTATTTTTTATAAATTCGTGAAAAACTGCTAATTAAGTTTTCACCTTTAGCGACCAAAATTTTTTTTTTTTGCAATAATACCAACCGCCACTAAGTGTGCGGTTGGGTTTTCTCCATGTCCTTCCATTGTCCTTTCATGTCCTTTTTATTATTATTATAATATATATGTCCTTTTTTTTGGAAAAAATGCAACAACCGCAACAAAGTATTGCCAAAAAATTAGCTAACAATTTCAGAATGGCCCAAAATCCTGGAAAATGGAACTTCCCAACATCCTAGGGTTCTCATAAAAGTTTCGCACGAAATCGCGCTAGCTTGATATTTTAAATTATACTGCAAAGTTACAAGGTTCCCCGTTTCAGTTAACCCCTTTCCAGTTTTTGGAAAAATCTGAAATTTTTCCCTGATATAGATCTTTTAAAAATAACTATGGTTTCTTTTTTGCAATTTGGCAAAATCTAGCTCTAGCTATTTTTTATAAATTCGTGAAAAACTGCTAATTAAGTTTTCACCTTTAGCGACAAAAAAAAAAAATTTTGCAATGATACCAACCGCCACTAAGTGTGGCGGTTGGGTTTTCTCCATTGTCCTTTCATGTCCTTTATTATTATTATAATATATATGTATGTCCTTTTTATTATTATTATAATATATATGTCCTTTTTTTTTAAAAAAATGCAACAACCGCAACAAAGTGTTGCGGTTGGTTTTTTTGGCAAATAATTCCCAACCGCAACACTTTGTTGCGGTTGGGTTTTTTCCCTTTCACTGCAACCGCTGCTCTTTGCAGCGGTTCGGTGGAGAAATAACAATTTCTCCACCGGTGGGTGTGGATCGGCCCCCATATATATATATATATATATATATATATATATATATATATATATATATATATATATATATATATATATATATATATATATATATGGGAGCTGATCCATTGATAGCGCTAGCAAATGGAGTTAAGTTGCTAGCGCGATCTGACCGTCCATCCTGAAAGATGGACGGTCCAGATCGCGCCTTTTTCCAAAACTGATCCCCGTCCGCCATACTGTCTCGCGGACGGGAGTTTTACCTTTTTGCCCTCCTCCCATGTCCGCGAGACTGTCTCGCGGACGCCTTTCTGTTCCTGACATGTGTCAGGAAAAAGGCGTCCGCCATACTGTATGGCGGACGATCTCTAGGCTGACACATGTCAGGGCCTGTCCCCTCGGTCGCCTATAAAGTCTCGGGCGTGAGCCCCGAGAACTGTCCCCTGGTATCTGTATGGCGTCAACTCTCTCCTGCTATAAATATTTAATCAGATCGGGGTATTTATATTATTGTAGCGGACGGCGTCCCCTCTCTCGAACATCTAACCTAAAGCCGCTACCCCATCTACGGCGACTCACATCTCCGGTCACCCACATCTCCCCGCCGACACCACCGTCCTCACCTCAACGACGATCTCGATGGCTTCTGGATCGGAGACCACCTACGCCTACGATTATATTGGCAACTTGCACCTGGTAGGCAAACACTTTTTCAAAGTCATGATGCCGGGATTTGAGCATGAACTTGTAGGCTATCCCTCTTTCTCTTTCTCTGTATTTTCGTGTGTTAAAAGTTTGATCTTTTGTTTTTCTTAACCAAAACTAACCTATTTTTTGTATTTTGTGTTTGGTAGGACATACCGGAAGCATTTACCAATCAATTTACAACAATTCATGATAGTGCAAGATTATATAGCCGCAAGGGGGCATGGCAGGTTGAAATCAAGCTGAAGCCCGGCCGATCCCAAAAAAAGGAATTCGCAGAGGGTTGGAACGTCTTCGTGCGCCAGCATGGCCTCGAACTCGGGGACTTTGTAGTGTTCGAACACCTTGGGTGGTGGGATTTTCAAGTTGTAATCTTTGAACGGAGCGCTTGTGAAAAGCTTTCGTACCCCATTTGTGAACCATAGTTTATTATAATAAAAATATTTATGTTCTTGTTTATTATGTTTTCAAATTTTTTCTTGGTTAATTGTGCCTTTTTTTGTTGCCTCGATATATTGATATATTGAGATCGTTGATTATGAATTGTACATTATTTTTTGGAAAAATTGAGATTGTTGATTCCGTCGCTAAAACAAGTCTTTGGGCGTCAGTTTATTAAAATAGCATTAACGTACTATGTCGCTAAAACAAGTCTTCGGGCCAATTTATTTCAATTTATTAAAACTGCATTACGGGCGCCAATTTATTCCAATTTATTACATTACGCCACATTGTATAGTTCTATATATATAGCGGATATAAGGGGCCCTCCGCTTAGGCCGGGTTCGGGAAGGTCGGGAACTAAGGCCCCGTTTGACAAAAAAATTTTCCCTCTTTTTTCAGTTTTAAAAACTGAAAAAAAATGTCTGGTCCGTGCCAACCATTTTCTGCGGTAAGTATATCCGCGATACTATATAGCGGACAGTTTGGACTAAGTGTAGAAAAAACTAAGTGTTGGAGAGGTGGAAGTAAGTGTAGAAGAAAAAACTAAGTGTAGAAGAAAAAACTAAGGCCCCGTTTGACAAATTTTTTTTCCCTTTTTTTTTCAGTTTTAAAAACTGAAAAAAGTGTAGAAAAAACGAAGTTTTGGAGAGGTGGAACAAAGTGTAGAAGAAAAAACTAAGTAGTGGTATTCTAAGTAGCGGACGTAGAGAACACAACCAAAAACATTCTGCGGGGCCGTCCGCTATACTATGTAGCGGACGTAGAGAAGATGTGTCGTCCGCTACATAGTATAGCGGACGTAGAGAAAACTACCAAAAGTCTAGCGTCCGCGATACTATATAGCGGACAAGGAACAGACCCGCGAGACTATATAGCGGACGGCAAATGTATATTGTCCAGCGGACAGCAAATATATATATTCAAACCCAAAAGAAAGTCCCCCTATAACTTCTACACTCTTCTTCTCCCCGTGTTCTTCCTACTCACAAATATTCCCAGCGGCGTTGGCAAGCAGATCTGCGCAATTTCTTCATAAGAGCAGCTTTAATCCCCCCCTAATAGATCACGTAAGTTCACAAAATCAATCCTTTACATGTTTCTAATCTATAGTTGTGATCAATATTGCGTTTTATGCGTGGTTTTGATTATGCATTGAGCATGTGCTAGCGGTGATGAGGATTTATATATGTATGTATTTGTTCATGTGCTAGCGTTTGTAAAATCCAATTCCATAGTTTCAGTTGCAAAAAATGGAATTTATCCCTGGACCAGAAGATCCATCCGTGTTATACGACCAAGCCAACCATATCAGTACGCTCATATGGGATGGTGGAGTAAGATACATTATTTATCAACTTTCTTATTATTACGAACGTTGTTTTACCAAAAATTTTGCTCAAATTGTATTTATTAATAATTCGTAGGAAAGAGAACTTCTCACCACCGTAGAAGTATCTCGCGAGTTCACGAGATGGACCTTGAACAATTCCCAGAAAAGCATACTGCGTGGAATTGGGTTTGGGATTTTCACGCATGGGCAGATCTTTCAACAGCTTGACCGGGCCTTGATAGGTGCCCTTGTTGAGAGGTGGAGAAGTGAAACGAATACGTTTCACTTCCCGATCGGAGAGATGACGATTACCCTAGAAGATGTAGGGTTCATCTTGGGGTTGCCGGTGACGGGGCGGCCGGTAATTGCTCCTCCGTCAGACGCAACGAATAAGAGAACAGCGCGAGACTTCTTCACTTCGATACCCCAGGATCAATTTAGCACTGGTGGTATAAAGTTGAAGTGGTTGGTAGATACCTACGGGGTTTTGCCGGAAAACTATACGGGCCGTGAGCTTGTGGTGTACACAAAGGCCTTCCTCTTGTGGGTGATGGGAGCAATTTTATTCCCAACGACGTCGAAGAACACGGTCAGCGTGAAATATTTACCGTTGTTGGGTAACCTGTCGGAGGTTGGGGATTATGCCTGGGGTGCAGCGGTTCTTTCGTATCTGTACCGAGCATTGCACAAGGCAACGAGGCCCAACTCCAAAGCCATATGTGCATGTCTCTCGCTATTGCAGGTATATCATATAAATCATGTCTTCGTTATTGTGTTTTATTTTTGTTGAATCGACGATATAAATATAATTTTTTGATGTTCTCAGGTGTGGTCTTACGAACACCTTGCTCCCGGTGCACCAACGCGTAGGGATGGAACCGACAAAGTCTGGCCTCGGTTGTGTGCTTGGGAGTACAGCCGGAGGGCTAGCCACTACAAGAGGAGAGTCGATCCCCATCACAACATTACGTACTATCGAGGGGAGTTCGACCGTCTATCTCCGGGCCAAATGCGTTGGGCACCGTACATACGTTTGGCGCGACGGGTGGGAGAGTCGTTCGTCTTCACGCTCTCCGGGTTGCAGCGCACACCCCTGATCCATTTCGAGCTCGCAGAGTGGCAGCTGCCCGACCGAGCAATGCGCCATTTTGAGTTGGAGCAGGGTTTGCCAGTCGATGCCCCGGATATGAGGGTTAACAGGAACCCACCGGATGTCGGAGTGTTTGGCACCGCCAATGCGTACGAATTGTGCGCGGCCGAAATAGAGCTTTGGACTTCTTGGCAGGACACACTGGCGGCCATCGTCTCGGAGCCAGACCCCGTTATCAGCATCGATCAGTACGATGAGTGGTACTACCGCATCACGCGGAGGAGAGTAGCCCCTGTAAACTTTGAACGTGGGGAGAGGTATGCGCCTAGGGGTCAGATCGATGAGCGTATGGCATACAATCTCGTAAGTTGCCCAACAAGTCTGACTTGAACCAAATTAGTTGAATATAAATGTCTGATTGAAGTTACTTAATTTTTTATCTCTTTGGATGTAGGTTAATGCCTCGCTTGCATTCTTCCAGAAGTTGAGTGAGCGGAGGGATCTGGTGAGCGCAATGGGCGAGGATCTTTGCCAACAGGCTGCGACATTGGCTTTAGGCTGCGGGAATTTTTTACGCCAAGCATCGGGCCAGTCTTCGGGAGTAAGCCCGGGAATGGGTTATACGGGCGTCAGCCAGGGATACGGTGATCCCTCTGGACAGGCTTCAGGGGTGAGTCAGGGAGTTGTTGGTACCTCTGAAGCGGGGATGGGACAGGCTCAAGCGTCGTGGGGCGATTACAGCGGCCCCTCCTTCAATTTGTTCCCGGAACCCCTCTCTCAAGTCACGCAAGACTTTCCTTTCGGAAACTACGGTTTCTCCGAGGCACTGCCCATTGTCCCGTGGGCGGGACCAGTTGGCGGCCCCGAAGGGGAATATCAGCCGGCCGAAGAAGGAATTGGAGGCCAATATCCCCCGATCGACCCCCGAGGGCAATATCCGAAAGGGCATCCAGCCAGGCCCCTAAAGCCGCATAAATGCGATATAATCCGAGCCCGTTATTTTAGCGGGGCCCCCCAAGACGGAGCGTCGTATGACGTGGATCACCCCGAGGGCTTGGATTACAATGCCTCTTGGACAGAGATCGCCTCGCTGGCGCCAGGATCTTGGTTAGACAGCGGTGTCATCTCGCACTACGTGCAAATTCTGAGGCGAAGGTGTCGGGAGCATCCAGACATCGGTCTGCGCGTGTTTATCTTGGATGCTTTTTTCCATCAGCTCCTAGTACAAGAGTGGCACGACTGGGGCAATGCAAGGAAGGGGAGAGGCATGGCCCAGTGGAAACCGTCCCCTAACCTACAAGCATATCTTGCTAGGGATAGTCCAGTGAGCGCAAGTGTTGCCGACGTGTTTCTAATCCCCTTTTTAGGGAATGCGCACTGGTACTTGGTTTGCTACGAACCATTACAGAGCACGGTTTCAGTCGTCGACAGTCTCTACGACGATACCGACGTGATGCCTGTGATTGATATGTACCGAGGCATAGGCCAGTTGGATGCCATGGTAAGATCCTGTTTCCTTCTTGTTGTAACTTGCATATTATAAAACTGATTAATCTTATTTTGCTAGCTATGTTTAATGCTTATTATGGTTCTCGCAGAATCTTTTTGCTGCCCTGGTCAATGGTAGGCGTCGGGAGAAGGTATCGCGCAGGCCGGTCCTCATTTTCCGATTAAAGAGGAGTAGGCCCAAGCAACATAATTCCTCGGACTGCGGCGTCTTCCTCTGCATGTACATGGATTACATTTGCCGGTCTGAGAGCCTCAAGAAGACTGTCTGGAGCGAAGAATGCATACAAGACTTTAGGTATAGGATTGCTTGGCAAATTATAAATGGCCGGCCTAGAGCTATTAGGTTTATTGTAAATCCGTGTAAGGAACATAATTCCTGCGAGAGATGATGTTCCCCAATTCACATTGTAACGTTACAACACTTTTTTAACCCAAAAAATTTATTGAATGCGATTGATTTTATTGACCAATGTGATTTAACGGTGGGAAACCAAGTGTTGGATATCTGTCTATCTGCAGGGCAAGTGTTCAAAAAATAACAAAGTGATCGATAATATGTGTATCTGCGGGGCCGTCCGCTACATAGTATAGCGGACGCAGAGAAGTGAACCAAAACCAAAAAAAAACTAAGTGTTGGGGTCTGCGGGGCCGTCCGCTACATAGTATAGCGGACGCAGAGAAGCGATCCAAAACCAAAAAAAAACTAAGTGTCGTAGGGGGGCCGTCCGCTACATAGTATAGCGGACGCAGAGAAGCGATCCAAAACCAAAAAAAAACAAAACTAAGTGTTGTAGGGGGGGCCGTCCGCAACATAGTATAGCGGACGCAGAGAAGTGAACCAAAACCAAAAAAAACTAAGTGTTGTAGGGGGGGTATTCTGCGGGGCCGTCCGCTACATAGTATAGCGGACGCAGAGAAGTGAACCAAAACCAAAAAAAACTAAGTGTTGTAGGGGGGGGGGGCCGTCCGCTACATAGTATAGCGGACGCAGAGAAGTGAACCAAAACCAAAAAAAAACTAAGTGTTGTAGGGGGGTATTCTGCGGGGCTGTCCGCTACATAGTATAGCGGACGCAGAGAAGTGAACCAAAACCAAAAAAAAACTAAGTGTTGTAGGGGGGTATTCTGCGGGGCTGTCCGCTACATAGTATAGCGGACGCAGAGAAGTGAACCAAAACCAAAAAAACCAAGTGTTGTAGGGGGGTATTCTGCGGGGATGTCCGCTACATAGTATAGCGGACGCAGAGAAGTGAACCAAAACCAAAAAAAAACTAAGTGTTGTAGGGGGGTATTCTGCGGGGCCGTCCGCTACATAGTATAGCGGACGCAGAGAAGTGAACCAAAAACAAAAAAAACTAAGTGTTGTAGGGGGGGTATTCTGCGGGGCCGTCCGCTATATAGTATAGCGGACGCAGAGAAGTAAACCAAAACCAAAAAAAAACTAAGTGTTGCAGGGGGGTATTCTGCGGGGCTGTCCGCTACATAGTATAGCGGACGCAGAGAAGTGAACCAAAACCAAAAAAAAACTAAGTGTTGTAGGGGGGTATTCTGCGGGGCTGTCCGCTACATAGTATAGCGGACGCAGAGAAGTGAACCAAAACCAAAAAAAACTAAGTGTTGTAGGGGGGGTATTCTGCGGGGATGTCCGCTACATAGTATAGCGGACGCAGAGAAGTGAACCAAAACCAAAAAAAAACTAAGTGTTGTAGGGGGGGTATTCTGCGGGGCCGTCCGCTACATAGTATAGCGGACGCAGAGAAGTAAACAAAAACAAAAAAAACCTAAGTGTTGTAGGGGGGTATTCTGCGGGGCTGTCCGCTACATAGTATAGCGGACGCAGAGAAGTGAACCAAAACCAAAAAAAAACTAAGTGTTGTAGGGGGGGTATTCTGCGGGGCCGTCCGCTACATAGTATAGCGGACGCAGAGAAGTGAACAAAAACAAAAAAAACCTAAGTGTTGTAGGGGGGGTATTCTGCGGGGCTGTCCGCTACATAGTATAGCGGACGCAGAGAAGTGAACCAAAACCAAAAAAAAACTAAGTGTTGTAGGGGGGGTATTCTGCGGGGCCGTCCGCTACATAGTATAGCGGACGCAGAGAAGTGAACCAAAACCAAAAAAAACTAAGTGTTGTAGGGGGGGTATTCTTTAATACCTTAGGTTTCTAATGTTGTGCTGCGCAGTGTAGCGGACAGTGTAAGAAATCACGTATAAAAAAATGATTGTAAAGGTTATTACAAACGAGTCATTACTAAAATATTATTACAAAATGTCCGACACTTTTGATGGCTCATAAAAGATTATTACAAAATATTCAGTACACTAAAGTTCCACTGCAGCTTGTTCGTCCTCATCCTCGGCATCATCTTCTTCCCCGTCTTGCAAAGGCACTGGACTTATCCCCAGTGCCTTGTAATGGTTCCGCTTGTCGTGGTCTGTCATTTTGTTGCACAATGCACACCTTCTTAGCTTTTTTGGTTGACTTGCCGTCTCAATAGAGCTTTTCATCCGCGTAGATCTCTTGCGGCCTTTCGTTTGCGATATAATTGGATCCGAAGGCCGGATATCATTGTCGGCTCCCTCCCCCGGCTCGTCATCTTCTGATCCCGTCGTAGGCTCGGTGTCAACCGCATTGCTGACTGAAGCTGCTTCCAATTGGTCGACGATGGGCTCTTGCTGCTGAGCTACCTCGAGGAGATGTTTATATCCGACCATTGTAGCAGCACCCTTTACGGACAAACGGGTGAACATCGTCA
This sequence comes from Escallonia herrerae, assembly GCA_033070095.1. NCBI lineage: Eukaryota > Viridiplantae > Streptophyta > Magnoliopsida > Escalloniales > Escalloniaceae > Escallonia > Escallonia herrerae. The sequence continues at coordinate 132,498 of JAVXUP010001900.1, read as the reverse complement.
CCAGATGATTATACCGCAACGTCTCTGATTCTTCAAAGTCAGTATACGGGTGCTCCGGAAAGGAAATGGTCCCGTGCAACCTGTTTGCACCTTTCGTCCAACGTGGCAGGACGTATTTATCGGGGATTGTCCTGATATTCTTCTGTGTGAAAAACCGCAGAATGTGTCTACACAGGATGCCATGGAACTCAAACTTCTTACAAACACATGTCACCGAGTCCGTCAATGTGTCGTGGGTCACCGTATAAATTCTGCGCAGCTTCTCAGGGACGAGGTCATTCACGAGCGAATAAACCTTGTACTCACGCGACGACTTTTCTGCCACCTTATATATACTGTATCGGCCCGATTTTTGCAGCTCTACTTGGTATAGCAGGAAGATCTCCTTCGTATAGACTTTGGCACCGTTCAGCTCCAGCGGGGTCTCAAGCAACCTTCTCCTTTGCTTGTACGTGGTTGCAAAGTCTGCAGCCCTTTCTTTCACGAACAACGACGCAACCGCTTTTTGTGCTGATGTGACGAAACTCTTCAAATTGGTAGCTGTACCCACATAATTATCGAACGTGGCATTCATAGATTCACTCCTGCCCGTCGTTTTCATGCCCGCAGAAAAATGACTTCTCGTGTAAACACCAATCCATTGCTCTTTGAGCCCGTACAAGTGCTGGAGCCACTCGTTGTCTTGCAATGAGTAATCCCGAACAAGCTTTTCCCACCTCTCCTCGAATTCCTCAATCGTTAATGACTTGAGGACGCATTTGTCAAAATCCTGTTTAAAGTCTGGATACCTTGCGTACATGTGATGCAGACGTTCAGGGTATTTGTTGCTTATGTGCCAAGTGCACAAGTTGTGTCGAGTATCTGGGAAGACGGTAGCAATAGCCTTCTTCATTGCCAAATCTTGATCGGTGATGATAACAGTCGGTGCTTTGAAGTTCATTGCTTCCAGCCACACCCTAAACAACCATTCAAAAGAACTCTCGCTCTCGTCCCTTAACAAGGCGAACCCGAACAGGATGGAGTGATAATGATGATTGACGCCCGTGAAAGGAGCGAACGGCATCGAGTACTTGTTGGTACGGTATGTGGTGTCGAAAGTCACGACATCCCCAAAATGCTTATAAGCTAGCCTCGAACGACCGTCGACCCAAAAAATTGTGCTAACTCGATGCTCGTCGTCAAGTTTATAGTCGAAGGTAAACTGCGGGTCCTCCATCTGCATCCGTTTCAATAGGCTCATTGTCGCTTGCGCATCATTGAGGTCATACGCGGCTCGTCTATGGGTTCGGACCGCGTTCCGAACGTCTGTCGTGTTAAAGTTTAAATTTTGAATTCCCCCAGCCTGTTCAGCAAGAACATTAATCATGTCGGTAGGTCCTAGCCGCGCATCGCTCATTGTGTGAATTAGGCTCCTCGCGACCTTACCCATCTTCTTGTGTTGATGCATCTGACTCACCTTAGAAGGGGTTACTAACGGGTGATTGTGTGCCAGTTCCAGGCTGGTAATAAGCCAATGATCTTGTTTGGCTTTATAGCTTACGAACATCTTGACCTGGCAATTCGTGCGCGCAAAGCAATCCCGTCTTCTCCGCGCATACCCTATTTCGTCATCATCACTGTCATCGTTGCCTACGCGTGTCTCATTTTGCACTGGGTTTCTGCCCCTATGACACTCGTATAAGCGAGAGCATATCCTTTTCGATACGCTGCTTGTTCTTGTAGTTTTTATTCTAATGCCAAAACCAACCCTCAATGAATAAGCTCGAAAACATTCTCCAGCTTCTTCCAACGTTTGAAAGGTTCGTCCTAGATACGGATCACTAGCATCTACGGGGGTGCTGGAGCTCGATACGAAATCAGACATTGTGAAAAAGACCTATGTAGAAATAGAATACGCTTATTATCTCAAAATTATCTTGACGATTAGACCGATTTAGGATACCATATACATAATCTCAAAAGTGTCTCCTATTTTGCTAATTATATATTTACTGAACATAACAAATTAAAATTACTAAGATAAACGGTAGCAAGATCACAAACTTTACCTTGCTTGAGTGATGCTTGAACCAAAAGTGTGTTACTCCAAGAAAAGCTTGAAGGGTGCTGAAAATGGAAGCAAGTGAATCTGAAAGCCCCGCATAAATTTTGCTGAAAGAGCCGAGTAGGGATAGATTCTAGGATACCAGGGGACAGTTCTCGGGGCTCACGCCCGAGACTTTATAGGCGACCGAGGGGACAGGCCCTGACATGTGTCAGCCTAGAGATCGTCCGCCATACAGTATGGCGGACGCCTTTTTCCTGACACATGTCAGGAACAGAAAGGCGTCCGCGAGACAGTCTCGCGGACATGGGAGGAGGGCAAAAAGGTAAAACTCCCGTCCGCGAGACAGTATGGCGGACGGGGATCAGTTTTGGAAAAAGGCGCGATCTGGACCGTCCATCTTTCAGGATGGACGGTCAGATCGCGCTAGCAACTTAACTCCATTTGCTAGCGCTATCAATGGATCAGCTCCCTATATATATATATATATATATATATATATATATTAAGGATTAATTTGAAATAAGCTTGTAAATAAGCTTATTACAAAAGAAAGTGAATTAAATTTCAAATCAAATTCTGAATTTCAAATTCAAATCCTAAAAGAATTAGGATTGTTACTGACAGATTGTTTGTAATATCCCGAACTTTGGGAGTCGATTAAAATTATCATTCGTGACCCGAAAAATAAACGGGCGCTAATTTTGAGCAATACTCGAGTATTAGAAGCTTGTGGAAGCTTAAAAGAATTTTGGAGCAAAAATATAATTTGTGAAATTTTTGGGGCATTTTCGTAAATTTTGAAACTTGAGGGGCTATTCTGTAAATTTTGAAGATTAAGCCTTATGTGTCAATTTTTCAGAAGTCCCGGATAAGGAGATGCCACCTCCTAGGATGAATCACCTGATGGATTTATTTATTTATTTATTATGTGAGTTTGATTTTATCCTAAATCAAAAATTAAATTTATTTATAGGCCCTTCCTCCTTTTATTTAAGCTTAAAATCGGTTGCTATATATATATATATATATATATATATATATATATATATTAAAGATTAATTAAAATAAGCTTATTACAAAAGAAATTGAATTAAATTTCATATCCAATTCTGAATTTCAAATTCAAATCCTAAAAGAATTAGTTTCAAACATACCGTAACTTATGCGATTTAGAACAAAAAAAAAGATTCAACTAATGATTTAAATAGGGATAGAGGCTTTATTTTTGAATTAATTTTACAGGAATAACGGCGGTTATATTCGTCAGCCAAATATAACCTAAAAACAAATATTAGCCTAATCATTTTAAAACTTAACCTAATCAGTATACTGACGTAGTAGAACTTAATTTTGATATTTGTATCCTTAAAATCACTTTCTAATATGGACATAAAATTTAGACATCAGAAAAAACAAAAAATCATATAATATTTATAAGAAAAAAATGATGTTACAATTGAAATACAAACAGCTCATGAGGACTTAGCACAAAAAAAATCTAACAAGTGATTTAAATTTAGATAGTCCTTAATATTTAAATTTAGTTAGCTTCGAACGATAATGAGGATTATATTCGTAAGTCTTATGTAATTTCAAAAAATGCTTCCAGTCATTATAACTCATTCTAGAAGATAAACTAATTTATTATGACTTATTTTTTTAATATTGTTTTCTTAAAACCACTCCTCAATAAAAAATATCAAGCTAAAAAACAAAACAAAATTGAAAATTAGGGCCAAGCTTGAGCCGGGCAAAAATCCGGGCCAGATCTGGGCCCAATTCTGGCCTGTTCAGGGCCGGGCCAAACCCGAGCTTTTTTAGGCTGGGCCGGGCTTTTTCCTCCAATTTTTAGGCCTGGCCCTAACCCTAGCCCTTGGCCATATGGACCAGAGCAGCACTGTTCATCCTTTAGGGCCGAGCCAGCCCGGGCCTTTTTAGGACGGGCCGGCCCCGCCCAAGGGCCGCCGGGCCCTTTTGACACCTCTACCTTTATAAATCAAAAAGTTTAATCTCCACCGAGTCAATTTTTAGCCCATTTTGAACCCATTATATAAATTGATAAAATAAGGGAATGCATCCATTGGTTTACAGCATGCCAAATTGACAAATTCCATATGGTACAGTGATTAACGATTAACTTAGTGATGCATTAACTTAAAAGCACTCCATTTGTTTTTGTTTCTTACGAACTCACCAAAAAGTTACGGGGAAATCATGTAACCAAAAAGTTAGCCGAGTGTTTGAGGTTATGTTTAACACTTTTTTTTTTTGCTCTTTTTTTTTCAGTTTTAAAAATTTTTTTAAAAAAAGGAGGGTTTGGTAACCATTTTTTTTCAATTAAAAAAATCACTTTTTAAATTGTATTTCACTTAATTTTTTCTTTGAGACCTCCACCACAATGCACCCCACCGCTCACCGTCGCTAAGCAGCCACCGACAGCCACCTCCGACCGCCGGCAGCCACCTCCGGCCGCTTGCAGCCACTTGGGCGGCGGTGGGCTGTGGCCACCACAACTGGTCGGAGGCCACCTCCAGCCACCACCGCCTATAGCCACCGCCCTACAGCAACCTCCCGTCACCGGCAACCACCACCGGGAGATAGCCACCATTGCCCAGGCAACCACCACCGGGCGGCAGCCACCGCCAACAGCCACTGCCGGCGACTGCCGCGACAACCGACGGCAGCCTGCCGGCCACCACCACAGTCGACCACCGCTACGCCCCACCACCGCCACCACAAACCATAAAAAAAAAGTCAAAATAAAAAGGGTTACCAAACACAAAAAAAAAAATTCAAAAAAAGGGTTATCAAACACTCACTTGTTTTTGTAAAAAAATAAAATTAAACTGCTCTTTAAAAGTTGAAAAAAATAAATAAATTGTCAAATATAGCCTTGAGTAGTTGAGGATTCGTTTTCTTTTGTTAATGGAATGACTAGACATTCTCTCGATTATGCACTTAATCTCTATCTCTTACCATAGGTAATTTGATCTTGCAAAACACTGCAATAATCCACCATACTTTTATACCAATTCAAGTTTCGTTGAAACATGTGTTCATATAATATAAAGAGATATCTCCTTTTGCAATTAAATAGTGATGAAGCAAGTGAATAATGAGTGATGATACGAGATTATTGGACTGTACTTTTATGTTATTTTATGTGGTCGAAGTACCCAAACTTCTTCAAAAAATCTCGCTGGCTTCTTCAAAAGGTCGTCCTTTCCGGGGCACCCTCAACTAAAGCAAAGTTATTTCTGGCTAAAAGGAGGCATCTACAGGTATAACTTCAAGTCAATCCTGACAATTGAAATGTTAAAGCACCGTGACGTCGTTCTCACTCCACACTAGGAGTGCATTTGGATTAAAAAAACTAAGAAGTTTAGAAACCCTTCATTTTAAAATCTCGAAATTGCAACTTTAATGTTTGACAACTTTCGCGGATGAGTATTGTACGATGACAGTTGCTTATGAAATGAATAAAATCAATGAATAAGATAGATAGCTGATATTAAAAAAGAAGGGGGGAGAGGGATATATATAAATGTAAAAAGAATGTGACACAAAAAATGACTTGAATTATGAAGGTAGTTCTCTCATAAATTTTGAGAAAAAGTAATGTAGAGCGATTATTTCAACTAGAAATTCTGGTCCCTACATTATCCCTCTTTCAAATCCCCCAAGAATTTTATAAATTCTCTCCGGTAGCCATCGCACAGTGGATTTCATAAAAAAATACTTTCAAATCCTCAAATAAACTAAAATTAGAATACATTCATCAAACACAGGCCAAACAAATCCTATGTAGGCTTCATACGAACAATGCAGAAGAAGATCGCTTTCAACAAGTTTTTATTGCTTGTGAGGCCTTTCAAACATAGGACCACCGACCACCCCAATGTCTAGAGTGGAAAGGGATGGCTCATGGCTAACTTTCAACGAGATGTCATTGGTTAAGCCCTCTTTTCCTCGTAGCTCACCACTTGTTTATTCTGGTTCTGGGTTCTCTGGGGGCAATTATCATCTCGTTATCTATCGAACTTTGAAGAAGACTCGGTGAATCTGTTCATCATATTGTAGTCCACGCAAAATCGAGGTGATTTTGCCACACCCCTTTCACGACTAAGGCTTTCATCATAACGATGCCACGGACTTTCTATCTTCTCTAGGGGTGGGTGGGGTTGGGGATCTTTTGCATTCACATTTCAGGAGGATTGAATGTGTTTCATGACTATTGAAGAGCTGTCTGGCTCTGGCCTCGGCCAAAACTTGACGTTGATGTTGAGCAGAAAACGAGTTCTATTAGACTTTTGCTAAAAATGCATCTGCCACAAATCTAATTATATATATATATATATATATATGAAAGGCGAAACTGAAAGAAAATAGTCACGTCACTGTTTACGTGAATGTTCTCTCATTTTGGCTCGTGAATTTTAATATTATATGAAAATAGTTTTAATTATTTACATTTATCACTTTCTACTTTTGAATTCGAATCTCTCTCACCAATTCAAATTTATCTTATCAGTTTAAATTCAAATTTATCTTATCAGTTTAAATTCAAAAGTAATTTGTAATTATAGCGCCTCAATCAAGTTTTCTTAATTATCAGTCCTTATTAATCTAATAAAAAATTGATTCCACAATTTTTTGCAAAGTATCTGCACAAAATCAAATCTAATAATATTCACTACTTTTGTCACGTATATTTAATCATATTTAATTGATTATAGAACACTTCATCGTTTTTTATTACATGTAGGAGGCCTCATCTTTTTCCCCTCTCTATCTCTCATACACAGGTAAACTCAAATCCCTAATTAAATAATTTCGGTATTTCATCACCCATTTTCTTCCTCTTTCTAAGTTTGAATCCCTAAAATCTTGCCTTATCCTTTTGATTTTCTCTTTTCCATTCCCAGCTTCTCTATTTATCCCAAATATCTTGCTTTTCCTTAATCTTCGGCCATTATTATCTTTACACATTTTTTCACTTGAAAACAAATCGTAACATATCTCTCACCCTGTCAAACACATCCTCTTTTAATTTCATCATCATTACCACATTTCTCTTTTATCAAATTTTAAACTCTCATACTTCTAACCTAACATATCTCTCACCCTTCTCACGTATATCTCATTAGCACCATAATTTTTGTTGACATGCTCTGGTAAGTTTATTATGTACTTATATGTTCTTCATATATCTTTGGAGCATAATTTTTGTCGGACATACCCTGATAAGTGCATCAAGTACTTATATGTTCTTCATATATTTTTGAACATTTACAATCTTTTTTTTTATATCTCGCACGACTATTTTCATGATAGTTTCCATTCTTTGTGTATAGGAGATATCATATGATTATATTTTTATTTTCAACATGAAAACTTTCTATTTTGTGTATACATGTGACATGGTTGTCGTGTTTTTGTCTATTTTCATGTGTATGTTAAATGTTAATTGTCTTCAGTTTACTCAATTTATTGTTCCATGCCATCTTTATATATATTTTTCCTTGATTAGTTCATACCCAATATATTGATGTTTTCTTTTCAAGGTCAGTACTCAATAGATTTCTCTTTTTTCTTTTAATTGTTTCTTTGATAATATATATTTCATTGTAATTTCTTTTCTTCTTTTTAGGTAAATAATTATGTCACATCATTTTTTTTTCACTGCTTGACCTGAATATTCTTGAACAGTAAAATTCCTTACGGTTGTAAGTACATAACGTACGTGTATCAAACTAGTTATTGATTGATTTTTAAAGACCAGGTGAGGGCGAATACAGATGTTTCCATTCAAAAAGCAAAAGGTGGGGTTAAGGTGATTGTGCGATCTAGAGAAGATACAAAAGAAGGAAGAAAAATCAAGAAATCTGGACATTTTTTTTGTTGCAATTCTCTTGTTCGTCCTTTGATTACTCGAGAGGAAAGACCATAAAAGTGCATAGGCCACTGTCCCTGTCAAAACTTTCTTTCCCAAATAGGGAGAAAAAGAGGAGAGAAATGAAAGTTGCTTTATGTAACTTTTTGGTTACAGCGCTATCATATCATCTCATTATAGAAACCTAAACAAATCCACGGTTTTCCTGCGAGTCACAAACAACGGGAAATAAAATAATAATGATCTCATTCCAAGCTCGCAACTACAAATAAACAAAACTTTTTTTTTTTGTTTTTTAGTTTTTTAAAAAAATAAAATTAAAGAGCAGTTTAATTTTTTATTATTTTTTATACAAAAAAAAGTGGGTGTTTGATAACCCATTTTTTTTGTATTTAATAACCCAATTTTTTTTTTTGTGGTGGTTTGCGGTGGCGGTGGCAGACGGTGGTGGTGGCCGGCAGTAGCTGCCGGCAGTGGGAGGGTGGTGGAGGTCTAAAAAAAAAATCACTTTTGAAGTTTTTAAAAATAGCCTTGATTTAAAACTGAGTTTTTAAACTGAATGAAAAAAAAATGGTTACCAAACGTAATTTTTTTTTTCAGTTTCCAAAATAAAAAATGAAAAATAAAAAAACTGTGTCAAGCATAACCTTAGTTGCCTAAGTTTTGAAAACAAAAATCCCCATTCAAAACATAGGGCTGGGCCCAACTTCAAAATCCCCACAAGGTCCAAATAAAATGAAATGTCCGGTCTGAAGACTATAACATCCGTATTTTCAGAAAATATACAGGAGAAGGCAATGTGAAAACTATTTAAATTTCTAACACTTATCAACAATGATTTCATTTTTAAGGAATTTCCATGGACAGAAGCCTTTAAGAGACTGTGTGGACTGATTTACTCTGGGTGCTTGAAAATAATTCAAAACTGCTTAAATCAGCTTTCAGAAGTTAAAAGGCTGATTACTCATAATTTGATAAAAATGAAGATTATAAAGTTAATTACTTTTAGAAGTTAAGAGTATCCCTGTTAATTACAAAGTCCTTAGCACATTTTATTCAAACACTCAATTATTGGTGTTTTTGCCGCATTGTGACTGTTTTGAGTACTTTTATTCAAACATCATTCATCTATATCTATACTACTTATTAAAGTGTCAATAGATGTAAATTATTTTTTAGACAAATTCACCCCTATAAAAATTGAAGATACCAAAAACACCCTTTCAATCTTGCAACTTATTTCGTTTTAATCTTTCTCAGTTAAAATTACAACCTTTCCAAAAAAAAAAGACAACCTTTCCCATTCATGTTCATGTTCATGTTCCATCCCTCCGGTGGTTATCTTTCTAATGACTCCATACATCTCCTATGAATTAATCGGTGGACTACTTCAACCTGACGACTATCCATATGCACGGTATCAATCCTTAAAAACCCTTCCTTTTCAAGTTCCCATTCATCCGCTACGGTCCTCTGCTTACAATTCTTCGAACGATGACTCCACGTGTACGACGCTAACGGGCGAGTTGATTTAGGAGGCTTCCTGCACTAAAGTATTTTGCTTTGTACCATCTTTGAATTAGAAGGTCAACTGAAAGTTTCGAATTTGTGAAGATCTTTTCTAGACGAGGCAACTGTCGCTCCTTCCTCTCCGATTGCTCAAATTGGAAATGTAATGATTTTTATGTTTTCATCCATCGCAGGTCTGAAGCAAAGATCTGTTCTCTTAATGTTACTAAGTTCTAGCCACTTGGAGGTGAATTCTAAGATCCTTACTTCTCCTTAAGAAATTTGAATTTCTTTTCTTTTTGATAGGCATAGGACTACTGTTTGTTCTTTTTGAGGTATGGGTTTTACGAAACAGTTGTACTGTTAATTTGACTTAATTATAATTATGTGTCTCAGTGCTTTTGGTTTCATATTTATCCGTTTTACTACTATACAACGAATAATACTCAATTTTCTTATTCAAATGGACAGACAACTGCACTACTTTTTTTTTTTACGTATTTATATTTCGCTTTCTTCTATGCCAGTCACGTGAGTTCTCTGACTTCATATTCAAGGCATACAAAAAATAATTGTGTACTCTTAATTGATCTTAAGCAATTTCCGGAGTAGTTTGCCATGAGCTATGTAACTACGTGTTTGTGTGACGGATTCTCTTGGATTAATAGAAATTGGTTTAGTTTATAGAGCGTAACGTGACTGTAACCTCCTAAGCTTGTAGTGTGTACGAACACGAACACGAGACAAACTTTATAGTCTACACCATGTTTTCATTTTTTAACAAAAGTTGAAAATCATGAGAAGAGAAAAGAAACTTGGTCTTTAGACTATCCTCCAAAATTTTGACTTTTAGAAGTTTTTATATTAGGTATAGCAAGAACTTTACTAGCCGTGTATTTAACAACTACTATTAGATTTATTAAGTGGTAATATTTGTCTCTTTTTCCTAGGAGACTCCTTTTTTTGGTTTTCCCTCTTAGTTATATCACCTCTAAACTCAAACCAACTACACTGTTATAATAGGCATACTAAGAATGTGTTATTAGGTATCCATTATAGCCGAGATATCGGTGCCATAACATTTATAAAAATGCTAGGATAACAAGCAAAAGTTTCTAAAATGTTGGAGGTGCAACATGGGATGGTCTTTATATGTCTCCCGATATTCATAAAAAAACCTATATATATCTAATCAAGAATGCTTGATTCGACTTTTTTTGCTCTTTAAATATATGGCCTCTGCCTTTGGTCTCTTTGGATTGTAGAGGGTGCTTAAAAGAAAGTAGAAATCGGCTCAAAAGGAAAACATGCAATAGCCTGTTGCCACTCCAATTGGTCATTGTAGTTGTGTGTGTGACTTTTGAAAATATATATGTAATAATTACCTTAAGCAACTCCCCGGATCAACTTAGGGTCCAGAAAATTGTGCAACCTTTAAAGGATCCAGGTAATCATACAAACTTTCCCACATTTACAAGCTGTGTTGTATGACATAGTAATATCTGTCTTAGAAGACATCTGCTACTAGAAAAGAGACGATGAGCGAGTTAAAGGACGAATAATTATTGAAGAATTCCTTGAACATGCACTCGTGATTGATGGGGATGTTTGGCGTTGTCGAAGCCCCGTGAAAAAAGAAAATTAAAATTGAAGAATTTTTAAGATACTTTTGCTCTTATTAATTTCTAGACTTTGTAAAATATTTTTGAACATGGACTAAGATTTGGGTTGTTAATATTGTTAAAGAAAATTAAAATCGAGAAAATTTTAAGATACTTTTGCTCTTATTAATTTCTAGACTGTTTAAAACATTTTTGATCATGGACTAAGATTTGGGTCGTTAATATTGTTATTAACTCTTGTGTAGAGTGACACACTCAAATAATTAAGATTTTTTTTTTAGCTAGGGGCAAAGAATATTTGTTATTAAATTTCAGCAAGTATTGACTTGCAGGATGTTTTTCACTTTGAGGTTATGGTTAAAGACTTTATTGTTGTTCGTGGTCATAAGAAATTGGCACATACTTATAGAAGAACTCACATCGCAGGCAACCAAGTTATTTTCTCCTATTTAAAAAAAAATAAAAGGATTTAACGTGGATATTCACGTGCATCGCACGTGCACTTAACTAGTAACTAAAAAAAAAACTGATTTTTAAAAGTTGATTACAATTTAATATGGAATTTAGTTTAGAAGATCAACCCCAAATCTTAGAGGAAGTTTGATACTTCATCCTTAGAAATTCCTAGAACAAAAGTCTTTGCTATTGGCTTCCTTTATCTTTATTTATTATCTATTATTCTTTTTTTTTTTATTAAGCTGGCCAGCTTGCGAGCACCGTATGCCTCTCTGATTCCATGAGAGCATGAATTATTTACTTACTTCAGTGTTATGTTGGGGATACATGTTCAAGATTTGCTAGAGCATGGTGATCCCATTTTGCACATTCTAATTTCTCCCTCTCTTCATCTTCTGAAGAGAGAAAGAAAGTCTAATTTTTAATTTAACTAAAAGAGGGTGAGAAAAAATGGTGTGCTTTACCTAATAGGTCAGGCGAATATTTTGTCACTAAAAAGCAACGAATTTTTGCAATCAGATTCTTGTCACTTAAAGCCTTTTTAGTGGCACTTAGAATACCTCAACTGATAAAATTACCCACCCAATAGTAGCAAGCGAGCTCTGCCATAAGACCCAGGGTGGGCCTGATAATGAACCCATGTGAGCCTGGCCCGAGATTGCCCAACCTAGGGGGCCCAAACAATTATGAGAGCTTAAGCCAAGACTTGGGCCTCCTCAATCCTGGCAAAATCAGGCCCAAGCTCGCCTCACATCCATTCAAGTCGGACTTAATTATGTTTGGCCCATGAGAGTCGAATCTGTGTTGTAAGTCTGATTCTCAGCCCAAGCCCATGCCATTTATTCAAAGTATTATTATTATTATTATTTCTAAAAGACAAAATCAAAAACCAAAAAAAGAAAAATAAAGAAAAGAGAAGAATTGTTCGGGCTGGGCTTTTTCCTGGCCGAGATTTTTGACGCAGGCTATTATCATCTACGGTACAACACTTCTGTTATAATAGAAAAATTATGCTTAGTGACTCATTCTAAATTTTAGCAGCATCGAGAAAATAATCTAATAACAATCTCTTGACACCAAAGCCGTTACAGTAGAGATAATGTACAACAGAAAATCCTTATCTCATTATGAAATTTAGTAAAAAAAAAAAAAGAGCGTGGAGTTAGTAGAAAGTGTGTGAGTTTTGGCTCCTGACTAAATAAAAATTGTGAGCTTTTGAACCATAAATTCAAAATTGTTTATCTAACTTTTACGACAAGAAGAAAGAATGCATTAGCACTTGGCGCATAGCTTCGGTACTAAAGTCTAACTACTGTACACCTGAAAAGGTAGTTCATGTTAGGACACATTACATTCCTTCACCAAAAAGTTCGTGGTCATAAGAAATTGGCAAGTACATAAATAGAGAAATCATACCAAATTTCATGCTTGATAATACACCTTTTGTTTGGTGGATAGCTGAAGAATTTTCTATCTTGCTAGGGCCAGCATGTCTCTCTTTAATCATGGAAGTGGTTGTAACTAACCATATAATTAATATACACAGACTATACTGTACAGAGTGTAACACAATATTTCTACATGGACGCCAATTTGTTAAGCAACGTGAATTTTGCAAACATTGCTAATTAAGAAAACTTTATGGACCTAACCTGGGGGCATATGCTGCAGCTGAAAATGAAGTAAAACTGCTGTCTGAAGTCAGACATGATAAGTTTGGGAAGAAATAATTTGTACGCTTGCTTCCCTGTTCCTTTCTTTCCTTCTTTGACATCAGATGATGTTAATCATTTTTTTAAACAATTAAAGACGCTTATCACGTAACTCGTAGTGGGTTCTGAAATATATCGTACGAAATATCTGAACCCACTATGTATTACGTGATAAGCGTCTTTAATTGTTTAACACATTTTGTATGCCTTCTAACGATTCAATGAAAGGTTGGAACCTTCTCGGAAAGGCACTGATATATTCTATCCATCAAGCTAATATATCGCTTGACCGCTTCGGCATAATTTTGTGGAGTTTCATACTCCAAAGTTTATGAAAGAACACTATACTCCATTTGGTTACCATTTCTTCTATTCTTGAACTCATGTTTTACAAATTTTATGGTGCTTGGTAACCATAGATATGTAGTTCCACGGACGGATATTATTGTATTAGGTTCAAATAGACCAGACATCGGACCAACCAAGTAAGTGGATCTGGAGGAAGAGGAGGATGAGGAAATGAGGGAGAGAGTTTAGCTCCATGAAGATACAAGAAAATGGATTAATAATGTGGAAGGAAAAGGCAGTATATTTCTTGTGGTCTGAAAGAATCATAAATGAATCCTTACTTTCATACATGTAGATTTACGGGCAACGTGTTTATTAAGGAACTGCATGCGTCCATCGAGTTTGAAATCTCTATCGCGGTGCATATGTTCCCAGGCTAACATCTTCTGAGACTCGCTTTCATTCGAAACTCGCTTCTTCCATGCTTCTTATTTTTTGTTTTAATCAATGATCAAGTCATGAAGGGCTTTAGTTATTCTCGGCGGCTCTCAGAGTCCCTTGAGGGCCTTTAAGCACATATTACTTTCTTAAAGACCTCTGTCGTTTCACCCAAGCACAGTAAGGCATTTAAAATTGTGTTAACTGAGTGTCTATCACTCTTGTTCCATTTATTAGGTATTAACTTCATTAAGCATATATGGTTATAGTCATGTCATGTGCTAAGCACAATTTATCACATGAAATTTTTGCGTCTATTATCCATACACCCCGTGTTGCTTGTGCTAATCCACAGATTCTCTTCATTTGGGCCGTATCCTAGAGTTAACCATTTTTAAATTCAGGGGACATTCAATGTAGATTTTCATGTTCCATTCCTAGAGATCTCTCTCGAAATTTTAGAAGATAAAAATCATATTTACACTGGCTAGCAAACAGTCTATGGCTTTATTAGCTGATACTGTAGTTTGATACCTTTACGACCGCGTAACGAAACAGTCTTGTGTTTGTGTTGAAAAATAAACTTGATTTATTTAGTTACTAAGTTGCATCACATATGAGTCAGTGAATCAAATAATGTTAGCGGTGCATGGTGAAATTTAATAAGTTACAAATGTATTCGCAATGTTGCTTACTGATGTCCATTGATGATAATGGCCGGGTATGAAGCAGTGAGTCAGTAATAATTTAATTGCATGTCAACTAATTACCTTGAAGCAATATAAAAACTCTTTCTATGGTAAGATGTAAAGAAGCATAGTTGTAAGAAAATCAATTCAATAAATTTCCTAAGGTATTTAATCAATCTACTCTCAATTACGTGCTTTATATATGTGAGCGTAGAGCATACACGTGAACTTAGATTATATAAGTGAGTAACTCTTTGTTCTCAACAGTTTGGATCTTATCGAATCACAAGTCAGACTGGTTCAAGAAAAGGCCGGAACGAAACTACGGGCAGATAGTAAAACCAAGCATATAATTGAAAAATACAAGACATTTTGCGAGGCTTATCATATCATATTATAAGACATCAACAGCCTCGATGCTCTCTAGGATGCAAAGCCTTTGATTTGGCAGCATTATTATGGCCAATGGGATGGGATCAATACTATGATACCAAGTGTCCATGCCCTCCTGACGTTGAAAAGACAAACCTTATCCCATTTCTTAAATGAAAGCTTTATTAAAAGGGGAAGCCTTATCCAATGTAGGACATAGGTTTTCCAACCCTTTTAGGGAGTGACGTTGATACGCTTCCGAGCACGAGTATGTCCTCTTCAACTGGCCACACAAGAACAAGTTGATTGGTAGAACTTTGCAAGATTTTCAAAGGTAAGACAGTAAGATAGCAGATGCCAAATGGGTTTGAAGCATTGACAATGGGAAATGGTTTAGAGTTGTTAAAGAGGATGTGAAACATGTGGGTTTGATAGAGGAGAAAGTACAATTTTTGGGACATGTGTGCTGTTGATGCAAAAAGCCACCGGTGATTAAAGAAACTTTTGTCAAAGGTTTGATCTTTTACCTACAGTCAACGCTTCTTCCCAACCCAAAATTAGTAGACTGTATTAGACACGTCAAATTATTCAGTAAAACGTGATATGATAAGATCGGATGAGTCAAGATAATAACGTTTCGGATAAGGCCAGATAAGATACAAATTTTATTGTGAGTTTGGACCAAATCTAAATTATAGGTCAGATAGAATTATCTTGCCGCCTTCGTCGCCGATAACAACCACTATCTAACCATCCCAAAGCCACCACCATACCACCAACTCCATTAACATACCACCACACCAGGATGCCGGTCACCGCCACCAGCAACACGCCACCACACCAGGGAGCCCATAACCACCAGTCACCACCAATCTCTATCACACATCACCCACCACCAATCGTCCCATCCTCCATCTTTTATGTTGATTAAACGTAGGCAAGACAATTGGGACTGCGACTTAGACTTTGAACCTGTCGATGAGAAAGGCAGTGGCAATACAATTGGGGCCGCGACTTTGCGTTTCAATGGCAATACAATTGGTGCCGCGACAATAGTAATCACTTTCTTTCTTGTGTTGTTGCTACCAGTGGTGAACGAGAAATTTCAATTGACTGTCGCCATTAGCACGAGTCGGTACTGAAAGATCGACCTCAAGGCTTGGCGATAAAAAATACTTAGAAAGTACCATAATGATTGGCAACGTAACCAGGCTGGCCAAACAAATTCCATACATATAATATGATTCAGCTGACCATATCTCACCATAATTTATAAGAACAAGTCTACTGCCAACCCCAATTAGCACTGCTGCCAACCTCTTCCTTGTAATTTCTAAATAGAAGTACATAAGCTAGAATCTTGCATCCCATTCTCATTCGGCACGCCGCCTACCTTCCTCCGGCGGCTGTTGAACCATAGCCATCGAGGCATCAGCATATTTCGTCATTTACGTAACGTACGCTCTCTTGGTTTGGCATACCCACCCACCCAGAAACTCCCATCACATATGTACTCGAGTTTGAACAGCTCAAATCCTCTGTTTTCCGTCTTCCATTAATAACACTACTAGCCTTTTTATTTGTTCTTCCTAACAGATAGGAAAGGGTAGGGAAAAGAGGCGAGTCTTTGCCTTTAATAATCTGTTTTTAAAACTTAATTATTCTATTTTGAACCTTATTTATCTGTATAGTCTTTTTTTTAAATCGCGGTTTCAAAGTGAGATTTCAAGAGGAGAAAACGTAATTTGAAACAGAGATTTCTTTTGAAATCTTACTTCATAACAGAGATTTCATATGTTTTCAAAAGAAATTTCTGTTTTAAATTACGCTTTTCCCTTTAAAATCTCACTTTGAAATCGCGATTTAAAAAAATAAGCTATACAGATAAATAAGGTTCAAAATAAAATAATTAAATTATTAAAATTTTAAAATAAATTATTAAGAATAAAAACTGGGAAAGAGGCCGTGTTTACGGTTTCTCGCGGTGAGACTCGAATCCTGCGTGAACGGATTTCGAGAGGCGCTTTTGAAAAGCGAATTTTGGAACGGTATTTCCTGCCCGGTAAAAGCCCCACTCAATCAACGCGGCTTACTTATATATTATAATCCAAGCAGAACCAGTCAGATACCAGCAATTTGCAGCTGACTCTGTATTATGCTTTACCAACTTGACTTTCGTTCTTCTAAGACTTTCTGCAGGCTCTTCAAAAATTCCCATTTTTCTCCCTCTGAATTACCTTCCTTTTTTTTTTTTCTTTCAAGAATTGGCTGAATTGTATGCGTTGATGGCGCCGTCTGCCGGGTCTTTCGTATCTCCCAGCCTCTCCGACCACCGGCTGCTTCAATCCCTGTTGCTTCTCTCTCAAGAAACCTCGTCTCTGCAACCCCTGAAATCTATCCTCAAGCAAAATTGTTCCTCAATCGTCCGCAAAACGAAGCTCCTCAGATTGTTACTAGAAGAGCTCCTCCGCGACCCTGTGCTTTGTCTTCCGCCTACAGCCGTCTTGTGCCTCGAAGAACTGAACATACTCTTGCAGAGAATTAAAACTTTGGTAGAAGACTGCCTAAACGGAAGCAAGATGTGGCTGCTCATGCAGCATGAATCCGTCGCCAGCTCCTTCCACGAACTCACCGCCGAGTTATTGACTGTCTTAGACGTGTTTCCGGTCAGAGACATGAATTTAACCGAAGATGTCGTTGAATTAGTCTGTTTAATCAGAAAACAGTGCTCCAAGACAAAAGCTTTCGTCGATCCCGTCGACGAGGATCTGAAGACCGATGTGAATAAGTTGTTGCTTTCGATCCAACGAGAGATCGTGCCCGATCATTCGAAGCTGAAGGAGATTTTTGATCGGTTACAGCTACGCGATTCCGCTATTTGCGGAGACGAAATCGAGTGCTTGGAAGACGAAGCAAGGAACCAAACGGACGAGAAATCCAGGGCTCATTTGGTTGCATTGATCGGACTCGTTCGTTACGCGAAATGCGTGCTGTACGAAGCCTCGACGCCGAGAACCACCAGCA
Organism: Escallonia herrerae; assembly: GCA_033070095.1. Classification (NCBI taxonomy): domain Eukaryota; kingdom Viridiplantae; phylum Streptophyta; class Magnoliopsida; order Escalloniales; family Escalloniaceae; genus Escallonia; species Escallonia herrerae. The sequence goes on along the minus strand of JAVXUP010001900.1, from coordinate 114,448 downwards.
GGCGGCGGAGATCGGCGGCGGATGTGAATTTCCCGGCGGACTTCCGGTGTCCGATTTCTCTCGACCTGATGAAAGATCCTGTGGTGGTTTCCACCGGCCAGACGTACGACCGAGCCTCAATTAGTCTCTGGATTGAATCAGGCCACAACACGTGTCCAAAAACAGGTCAGACCCTGGCCCACACGGACTTTATACCCAATCATGCTTTGAAGAACTTGATAGCGATGTGGTGCCGCCAGCAGAGGATACCATTCGAGTCAACGGAGCCTAGGGAGAGATGTAACGGGAAGGCTGCGAACAAGACGGCGTTGGAGGCTAACAAGATGACCGTGTTGTTTTTGGTTGACAAGTTGACCGTCGCGCAGTCAACGGAGACGGCGAATCGTGTGGTCCACGAGCTTCGCGCGATGGCCAAGACGGATTCGGATAGCCGAGCATGCATTGCCGAGGCGGGAGCGTTGCCTCTGCTCGTTAAGTTCTTAGGCGGGGAGCAGCCAAACTTACAAGTTAACGCAGTCACTACTATTCTTAACCTTTCTATACTTGACGCGAACAAAACGAGGATAATGGAGACCGACGGAGTCTTGAATGGCGTTATCGAGGTGTTGAGATCGGGTGCCACGTGGGAGGCGAAGGGGAACGCCGCCGCGACCATATTTAGCATGACAGGTGTACATGCCTATCGAAAAAAGCTAGGCCGAAAGGCGCGCGTCATAAAGGGATTGATGGATTTGGCTAGGGATGGGCCAATAAGTTCAAGGAGAGACGCTTTGGTGGCAATTTTGAATTTGGCGGGAGATAGGGATACCGTGGGGAAGTTGATCGAGGGAGGGGTGGTGGAGATGGCTAGTGAAATCATGGAAGGGCTGCCGGAAGAAGGGGTCACGATTCTGGAGGTGATTGTGAGGAAGGGCGGATTAGCGGCGATTGCGGCGGCTTATCATGTGATCAAGAGATTGGCTACGGTATTAAGGGAAGGCACGGACAGGGCTCAAGAGAGTGCAGCAGCAACACTTGTGAACATATGCAGAAAAGGGGGTCCCGAAGTGGTGGCCGAGCTAGCGTCGATATCGGGGATCGAGAGAGTGATATGGGAAATTATGGGAATGGGGACGGGGAGAGGGAGACGGAAGGCGGCCACGCTCCTGAGAATTCTTCGAAGATGGGCAGCTGGATTGGATGGCAGGGCGACGACCGTGTACTCGGTTGCAAATGTGAGTGCTTCAACAAGAATTGTACTGCCTGTGTAGCCTCACTGCCTAATTCTTCTTTGTTCATTGTACTTGTATGTTCTTCTCTCAGATTCATTTGTTGTTTCAAAGGCCATGTATAAAGTGAAATTTTTATTTGATTCACTCATTTTCTCTGGTCAGACTCCTTATATCTTCTTTCTCTGTCTCATCGCCCGCCCAAAACTCATACAAATTTTGTGTAGCGACCATTTTAAGACATTCATATGTGAGTTGAACGAGACAGGCAGCAGCAACGTTTGGACTCTGATGCCAGTTGATCACAACTCGGTCAGAAGACAACAATGTCTCATTTCAGTATACTTTAGCCAACATCTTTCCCCTTCATTATGCAGTTTTACGGCCCAAACATTCTCATGGCCTGCTATCCGATTGCAAAATGAAAAGGGAACAGGTGGCATCTAGCGCACAGTTTATGTCGTAAAACCAGAACGACACGTTGACACCACATATATTCGTGGACAAGTACCGAAGCAGAAGGCACGTTTTTCTGCGTACTTTGGAGTACTAAAGCACGGACTTAAATGTTGAGCATGAACATGGGGAATGTTCAATTTTCGGATGCCAGCCTTGTAGCCCATGTCAAGTAGGCCAGATAAAAGCAGTTCAAATGATGTATCTACTATCTAGGAACTCCACTTTTAAGTTCAAGTTCATAAATATGATGTTAATGTTGAATCCTTCTTTCACGTCCTGTGTACATCGTCTCTGTTGGCACGATGCGAGGGGAGGTATCCTAAAATATGCAGGTTTGGTTAGGAGGCAATATTGTCTCATTTAAGTTCATTTGGCCCGTATCTTCTACAATTATTCTGCAGCTTTACGACATCAAGCGTAACATAGTTGATTTCTACAAAAAGAAGCAAACTTGTTGCTATCCAAAAGTAGATTTGGACTTGAGTTATAGAAGTGACAAGTGCTGATACGCATTTCAAAGTGTGGAAGGCATGGTACTGTGGCGTACAGACACGATTCAAGCCATGATTGTTCATCATCATACGTTAACAATGCACAAATGAAGATGCTACTGTGAAGGGGTTAAGCATGAACATGAGAAATGTTTCCATCTTGACATGCACAAACCTGGAACTTTCCGTCATTTCAGTTCGAATGTGAGCTTATGGAATGTGATATTCTTCTCTATCCAGACACTGGAGATGTTTTAGTAGAAATGCAAATTGAAGCTGTAAGATACCGCAGGCTCAAACCGCCATCAAAAGCTAAAACCACAAGAATTAGGTTTTGATTCTTTATACATGTACTGGTTGTGTTCTTTTTCTTATCTTAGTTTACTGCACCTTGCTTGCTGATCTTGTACAGAGGCTTGTCCCTTTGAGAATGCACTGTTGCATAATGAAACCTTCAGGCTTGCAGTACTGTTTCGGCAGAGGTCTGGTTGTCGTGCCCAGTTCGTTACACTCCCCGCCTGCTCATTATATGTAGAGGAACAATACGGCTACTCTTTTCAAATTTCTGTTCCAATTTTTTTACTTCCAGACGAGGTGAACAATTCAGTTCATACCCTTAGAACCTAACACTGTTCGAGAGTCAAGTTGTATGTGTGTTTATGTTTACTAATGAAATACTTTGTGAGAATAGCGCGAGTCGTTCTGTTCTTGGTCCATTGAAATGAACCTTTGGAGTCGAACAATTAGTCATGTCCATTATAAAGTACCTGACAGTTGATGCATCTTAACCAAAAGTTATATGTGATTCGCAGGGGTGCCCACCAGGGAAACACATCCTTGTCAACTTCCATTTCTTGCAAATTTCAGGCCCTTGCGACAATAACATGTGACAGACAGGCCCAAAGCCTGTTGCTGGAAGCTTGGATCTTTTCCTAATAAGGCCCGAACTCTCCTAAAAGCTAGGCACCTCAGCCCGCCCACACCCAGTCTGGTAGACAATTTGTCTGGAATTGACCAAAATGTCAGATGTACTTAAATTCTGAAAGAGGAGTAACTACAGCCTTAATTTAATAATGCTACAACAGTAACATGGGATCGACATATTCGCTTCAGTTGCACCTATGTGTTACGATCAATGAACGGAATTTAACGAGTTGAAGGGTTTCTCACCCGTCATTAATATTCGGCCCAAGTTCTCCATAAAGCCTGCCATAAGTACATGTATTGCGCTTAGCAACTCAACCCCCAGCCCAGTTGACAGTTTGTAAAGAATTGACTACACTTTGATCCACTTAAAATCATCTTTATGTCCAAAATTGACTACACCTGCGATGGTCCTTTCCAACTACCTCCAGCCTGATTTCTCTCTCCAAGTAGTCACCTTTAATTTGCACATTCCTGAGATTAAAGTGTGGGATCTCATGTAATGATGACACATTCACATCGTACATGAGCAAAGTAACTAATTTTACGTCGCAACCAAAACTTTTCGTGGTACCGTCTAGAAAAATTATCACTTTTTAGCAAGTTCACATTTCACTAGCGATTCCTCGCCTTTTATTTGGTCCCCAACTCCCCATGGAAGTTCACTGGTGGCCTTACATATGACTAGAGCATTCGCCATGATTTGTCCGGCATCAAGTAGGGGACCAGTTCATCAACTACTTAATTGTTTGTTTCAGAGCGATTATTTCCACGAACCGATGACGCGGATTTTGCCACACCACGAATGCGAAACTATCTGAAGCTAAACATCTGGAACATATGTGGACTTGTGGGATTGCCCGACGGATTCAGATGAACTTGCATTCACTGTTCAATCATGGAAGATTGTTGGACCATTCTGAAGTCCATGCAGTCGAGGCCAATGACTTGTCTTGCAATGCAGACCTTGATTGATCTGGAATCATGGATATCAAGGACGGAAGTATATGTTATTCCCTTTGAAGTAGAGGAAGGACCATCTTCGTGCAACAACATTCTTGCTACTTTGACCATATGCATGTGCACAGGGATATCAAGTATAGTTGAAAATCATGAACTCGATCATGATCATTTTAACAGTTGTTATGAGAGGACATGCCAAGATGGCAAGAAACATTTCTATTATGTTTCTACCTCACCTTCAGTTCCTTATGATTCGCGGAACCAAGCAACTTAATTTTCTAACCCATGCCATTAGCTTTGCTGAATCTCCCCCACATACATAAAAGTGTTTTTGTTCTTTCTTTTTTTGTGTCTGTGTTTGGGGGGGTTAAGTCATGTAGTAAGGGGCAGAGAGAACACCAAAGGAGTGGCAAAATGCTACTATTAAAGTAGACTATAAGCTGAATGTTAGGGCATGTATTGAGACTTTAAAAAGAAGTCAGGAGGTTGTCGCAGTAAAGGCAGAGCACCCCTGCACAGACAGGATCCATCTCTGCAATGTTTCTTCAACGTGTAGGTCAAGGATAAGGTTCGGGGCCACCCCCCGCAGCCACGTCTCGGCAAAAAGAGCCGCACTTGTGGTTAACCTGAGAAGTCATCCCGAACGAGTTCGGCGAGCAATTATGAAACGCTTGGATTAAAATTTTGTAGAGCAGAATTCAGAGCGAATGCTATGCTTTGTTGTGAAAAAACCGAAACTTGAATAGAAAAGGCAAAAGAGTAGTCATGACAAGAGTACAAAATCGGTTTGAGCAGGTGATTAGGGGCCATCGAACCATCATTACTACCCAAACCTCATCTGGGTCCTAGTTGGGTTTTGGCATGAACTAAACAAAGTTTCTGTTTCAAGATGGTGATTTATGCCCATTAACTATGGAGTCATCCTTTCATGTTTTTGGTACCCTTGACTATTAAGTCATCATCAACTAGCAAAACCACCCACCACCCTACCCTACTTCATTTGCTTTTAGGCAAACTTTTCTTCATTTGTGGGGCCCATCATTGCCCCATAAAATCTCTCCCCTCCCCACCCCAATTTCCTCCCTCCCCCTGAGTCCTCTCCCCTTTCCTATTTATCTTCCACAACTCACTCCCAAAGCCATTAAAGTTGAACACCTTTAGTCAGTGGGTGCGCGTGTGTGAAAGAGAGTAGAGAGGAAGCTTTTGAATGGGCAAATACAGGTTCAAGTTAGCAGACATGATCCCAAATGCCTGGTTTTACAAGCTTAAAGACATGAGCAAATCCAGAAACCAAAATTCAACACACCCAACAAAGAAAAAGCATCAACCCACTTCATCATCATCATTTTCGTCATCGTCATCATCATCCTCATCATTGTTAACTGCACCACCACAACCACCATCTCTGCCACCCAAACCAGAGCAACCCCAACTCTCCGACCAAAGAAAGTCATATCACTTTCCAAGAGATCTTGCTGCAACACCACCACCAAATCCCTCAACATCCCACCATAATTCTCCAGACCCACCCAGAAAGTCATCAAAGAAGAGGAGAAGCACAAGGAAGAACAGAGCATCTCCCAGGTTACTCACCTCCTCCGTCTCCGCCAGCTGCAGCTGCCACGGCACCATGAAGTCCGTCTGGGCTAGCGCGGAATACTCAACAAGCTCCTCCGAACAAGAATCCTTGTTACCGGAATTCACCTCATTCGACAACATGGTCTCTTTATCCACTTCTTGTAGGTGCAATGTCCATAAGAATTTTATCGCGGACTCAAATATTGAGCATCTTGATGGGTTCGATACGGTTTCCAGAACGGACCTCCCTCCTATCATAACCAAGCTTGATCAGAGAGAGAAAAGTGACTCTTCCAAAGAACAGAGGACCAGTCCTATTCGCAGGTTTTCATTGCATTCACCAGGGTTGAAGCTCAGGACAAACTCTCCAAGAATAGCAAACAAGAAGCTTAATCAGGCCAATGGCCGGAGAAGTGTGTCCTCAGTTTCCAGCTTGAGTTCACGCAGGAGCTTATCAGAGAGCTGTGCAGTGGTGAAGTCATCCAAGGATCCACAGAGGGACTTCAAGGAGTCAATGGTGGAGATGATAATGGAGAACAACATAAGGGCATCGAAGGACTTGGAAGACCTTCTTGCTTGCTATCTTTTGCTGAATTCGGATGAGTATCATGAGCTGATTATCAAGGTTTTCAAGCAAATCTGGTTTGACATTACTGACATTAAGCTGCAGTGAATTTCAAGCTGTACATTTTTAACAATCAAAAAATGTTTTGGTTCCTGGAGTCCTTGAATGGGACTTTTTGTCTCTTTTAGTTGAATAGTTGAGAGGGCATCTTTCTCTAATAGTATGAAAACTAGACCCTATGTACAGTATGGTTTTAGAATAATAAATGTTGGTGCCATGTTGAGTAAAAATTTGAATCAGGTAGGGCTCCTACTCTTATCTATAAAGTATGTTTATTTCCTTTAGACTCTCGTCTACTCCGATTTGCTTAAATCGAAATTGCGCCAACTTGTTTTCGATTTCGTTTCAAAGTGAAAGAAAGGAATAGGGTTGGTAATGCAAATCGTGCAATCACTTCTAAATTTATCTTATTCATGATAAAACACCGATTATCATGATTCGTTAAGTATTGAATTCAGTAAGTTACATATACAATGTTACGAGGGACAAATGATTGAGCATATACAATTGAATGCGAGGCAAGGACCGAAACTGGAGCTCCTCTGGGGAATCCAAATGCTCTGCTTGAAATAGCATGAGTGCTGATTCGAAATTTACAGAAATCACCACCAAAATCCAGCGTGTATACATAAGCTCAAGGAGCCAAGACCACTGCCCATGTCTTCATAAAAACCCAATATTGAACGTAATGTGCTTCAAGTTAATAGAGAAATTGTATCAACTAAGCTTATCATACTTCAAAGAGGTGTTAGACCAATAGAATTCTCATTCAAGGTGTGTATCTTTGAACTAAAAATCACAATAGAATGGATGTTCCATATAGAATTTCGTAATAGGCCTTAAGGAGAATTTAATTTGCAACATTCTGAAACATATTGACTAGTAATAATGAGCGTACCGCATCAGTTGCGAAGCTAACTATCATAGAATAACTTTTAACGATGTATATCCACGTCCACGAATCTAGACGTTATGTACAGATTCTTGTCTACATAAATGTACAATGCCACGTAACCTTCGAGATGCTACAAGTAATCAACAATCGACATGATGGTGTCTCAGATTTTCTCATCTTCATGTACAACTGTTGATTTCTAGTTTCATCTAACACCCTGATTAGGATCTCCTGCTGTAACCCATGGTTACAGCAGAGGTGCTGTGATCCCACATGAGAGAGGTGGAAGAAAGAGAGAGAGGGAGATGTAAATAGTAGAAACTGAGAATTGAACATGTGAGGGTCTCTCTCTTCCCCCTCTCTTATTTGGGATCACAGCACCCATGCTGTAACCATGGGTTACAGCATGGGGATCTTGATCCCTAACACCCTGCTTCCCAACTTTGGCTGCTTGCGGTGAAATATATGAAAGACTGTAGGTGCTATGATGTTTCAAGAAGAAGTTCAAGTCCTTTCATGCCACCCTATAACATCAGGCTGGGCAAAATTGGCTATTTTATGGTTCTTTAGCAAGTGTATTTTGGCCTCTCTACTGTGAGGTGGGTTCTCCTTATCTTCAGCTCCCTGTCATCTTCTACCTCAAGACGTCAAACAGGTTCCATAAATTGGGAGTTATAGGCAAGACAACACTACCAACTCTTTGGTTTAACAAAAGGGACCCTCACGTGTTCAATTCTCAGTTTCTACTATCTACTCTGAACGAAGATACCTTTTAAGGACAAGTTCCAGTTATTTCACAGGTTTCCTTTGGGCAACATCTGCAGCTTTATGTACTCTGCATATCCCTCGACCCCGTGAGGAAAACAAGAGAGAAACCATGCCAGTAAGATTCAAATTAAACTGAATAGTGTGATTAAAAAGATAGTGAGATCCATGGGGCCTAAGAAAAGCTTTGAAAATATTCATGGATCTTGTCTAAAGTAAACAAAAGTTGCTTCGAAGATTACAAAAGTTGTAAGCATTTTTAAACCTAAGATACAGTATACTTGGAGGGATGATCATACGTTCTAGTTATAGATTGTCTTTCATATAAATTTTCCAATGTAGGGTTTATACATACAACCCTTATCTTAGGTTGTTATAACTTGTAGATATGAATCAACATGTACATTCATGTGGCCTACTACTTGTAGCATGATTTGAAAAATCAAGAAATGATTGTGAGTGTTGTATCTTTTCGTGGCAAAGTATTTCATCCATCATATACCCTTGATGCCTACTAAATTTGAATTGTCAAGGTTTTATTCTGTTAAGTGGGATATAGTGAGGATCTCGAGAAATACGATGTATGTTACTGTTTATCCTTGATTTCATGTGTGCCTCTGCCTATTCCTTTGGTAGCCAATGAGCCTATTGTCGCAAGAAGGTACGTTGATGACTTGAATTCGACGAGTTTTATAGTAGAAGAAGAATTATTTTCTTTTGATATGGGAGAAAAGTTGGCTTGGTGTATTCGCAAGTTTTATCCATTTTAGATAATGAAGGTAATTCTTTTGGTTGAAAAAAACTTGGGATGGAGATTAGAGATTTAACAGTCAAACGACTTTCTCGCCTGATTCTTTTTTTTTTTCTCCCATTTAGAGTAGCTTTGATGTTTCGTTTAACCGCTTGTGAAAAGTATTTTTGAGTTTATGCACAAAGTTTGACCTTTCTGAATAACTGTATGAATCAGTTCCAAGGCCACTATCGCAAGGACATTCTTTCGAAAATAACCACTACCAAAAACAATACACAACTTTTCAAAATTAATCATGAGCGCGATCCAGTGTTAGCACATTCAGTAGCAAGCTAATCATGTACGGAGGAGTATATTACCATTAGCAGATGATGTTGAATAGATGATTGTAACAAGAAATTCACCATCTTGAGCAAGTATTTACGTTTCCTTTAAAGTACAAGTTTATAAAATTGAATCTGCGAACGAGTTGATTATGTGAACAATTTCTTTTAAGAAAATGATCATTTGTTGTAATCTAGAGGTGCTAAAACACAAAACTGTCACTAAATTCAATTGGCAATGAACTAACCGTAGGTATAAATTTTAATTATTGTAACAAAACATTTTTAATTAGTGACGAAAAAATATAGCCAAAACTCATACAGCACCTTTGCTGAAAAAAATCGTGATCCTTTCTTTTTGGCCGGCATGTTGTACTTCGGGAATAATTATTTTATTCTCCAACAGCATGTTTTCCTCACTAGATAGAGTAAATAACATCAATTTTATTGACTTGCCTTTTATCATAAAACTTAATACAAGTAAACGCCAAGTGACCTATTCAAACGAATGCACAGTGGCACTGCATAAACAATTGCCCTCCAGCTTCATTTTTATAACTTCAGAGTTCCTTCCAACAGACGACCAAAATTTGATTTGTCTCGTTGCTTGGCTTCACTGTGGCTACGTACTCTAAAGTCTAGGCTTTTGGGAGAGCAAGGTGCCTAGAGATGATTGGACGTCTTAACTTTGTTGCTTCTTGAAATTGACCTCAGAATCACATATTTATCAAGTCCATAAAGGGTCAAAATGCTTCCTGTATAGACCATACACCAAGTCACCAACCCATAGCAAATTGGTCTTTCTTTATCTTCTGTTATCTTACATTTTTCATCTCAAATTATTCAATTCAACCGAGTAAAAGATAACATTCAATAAGGGAGTTAGGCCAGGGCTGTTCTTGTTTCGCTTCTGATAAAGCTAAAAATACGCCTCCAATTTACAAACGACACGTGACAGTTATGACACGTAGTCCAAATTAACTTATTGCTGAATAGGCACTTGCTATATCAGTCACCAGGCAGAATCCTAAAAGGACTCTAACTCTATTAGCTAAGGTTGAGATGCGATCCTCTAGGATCCTAATTCGATCCTGGTTGGAGTTATGCAAGACCTAATTCTACTAGGGTTCTCCTTCCTATTATTATATAAGGGGGTCTAACCCCTCAGGTATGGACAACTTCAACTTCACACACAATTCATGCTTTTTCAGAGTTACTATTTTGTAGTCGCGTTCTGACTTATGTATCGGAGAGTTCTCCGCCGGGAACCCCACCTGACGGTCACTCATTTTTTGTCTTGCAGGTCATCGGTTCAGACTCGGGTTCCGCAATGTACGCGGAGCATATTTTTAGCTGCAACAGCTTCAATTTTGCAAAGACAGGGAAAAATTCAATTTCATACCATAGAGTTGTATTTGTACTTATTTTTGGTCTTAAAAAGGTTTTTAGAGCTTCTGAATTTCAGTATAAAATAAAGCATAAATCTTGTAAAATTCAGTGTGGTCTCCGTGTTTTTCACAGATTTGTTGCCACTTTATACCATGACAAGTTAGTATTATCAACTCCTGTACAACTTAAATAGAAGTTACGCTCCATTTTCGGTCGCTTAAGCTTCTTACCGGCACTTTTTGATGATTGTAATGACGTTTATAAAATCTTTCCTGACAAAAAGCAAATATAAGTGATGAAAATATTAATGATCTATTTGCAGTTGGAAGCTTTTTAGCTCGAATTAGTCATTTTAATATGGAACAATACTGTGTAAGTCTCTAAGTTTGATGTAAATTATAGTCAAATATATTTTTTTACAAAGTAGACACCCGTATTCAATATGAAAATTCTATCAAATTTTTCTACATTGGAGTTCCATGACTAATACTAACAATTTTGGGTGACGTGATCATTTTTGTATTTTAAAAATATCAATAGTATCCTAAATATGTATATTTGACACTAATTACGTATTTTAGACTTATCTATTTCTTCCCATTTCTCTCTTTCGCCCTTTCTTTTCCTCCCCTCCAAGCATCAATGTTTTTTAAGAGATTTTTTTAATGATTGGATGAATTTTTGAAGCGGCGACAAAATTTGAGTTGCCGTGTGAAGATTTGTGTTGTGTGTGTGCAAGACTGCAAAATTCGAGGGTCTATAAGTAGGTGTGTGTGCCCTAAATCTGATTGTGGAGGTGGATGTTACTGATTGTGGTGGTGGATTATGGCGGCTACTAGCGTCAATGGTCCATGGTGTGGTGGTGGCTGGTGATGGTAGCGTATGTCGCGGTGGTGCCTGGTGGTTGTGAAATGTTGGAGAATATTATGGTGGGGTTGGCGTTGAAGGGGAAAATACGATATATGTATATGGGTGGTGCTGTGGTGGAGGAAATAGTGGTGGTGGTGGCTTAGAAAGGGGTCATTTGTGACGGTTGGGGTGGTGCCGTGGTTGTGGTTGGGGTAGGTAGTGTCGGGGTGGTGCTGGTTATTGGTGGTGGAGGATGTGATGGTGGTGACCTAAGTATGAGAGAAAGGAGAAAAAAATACAGTTTAGAAGAAAGAAGGGAAAATGTGTCTTTTCATTAGATTTTGTAACGCTGTCACCATTCCGTTTGGTGAAAGAGCATGAGTGTATTATGCAAAATACAGTCTTCAATTACAATTTAGCCCTAAACTTATAGAGGTTAGTGATATTGTCCCTTTTGATGTCGTTGAAGAGCATAGAAAAGACATGTATGTATTGCATTATGCCCTTGTTTCTCTGTACCATGTTTAATTCTCACTAGGAAGACATCTATAGTAATGTAAATGACCATATTGTTCCGTCTTATGAATATCAATTGATAACCTACCAAAGGCCAAAATAACTTGTTAAAAGCCAAAATGAATGACCTGTGGCCGTAAGCTATGAGATTGCAAAGCTATATAAATATACATCGGGTTCATGTGTTATGAACACCTTTGTTATATAGTAAAAAAAATATTAACTAGGATAAATTGTACTAAACCCCCTGATGAGCTTTACCTCAATTTCTCACCTAAGATTCTGAGGTTTTACTTTAAGCACATAACACCCTAGATCTAAAATTAGTTCTATCTGGATCCAAAATTATTTTTCCATTTAAAAAGAGGTGGATAGCCTCCACCTTGAGGGCCGATTTGGAGAAAAAAAAAAACCTACAAACAGAGTCTGCTCCCCTCACCCCCAATCCCCATCTGCATACACACCGAAACACCGAACTTTATGCACCACCATCCACCTGTCACCCACCGTCACAACAACCATAACACCCACCATTATTCGTACACCCACCATCACAATACACATGACACGCGCAACACCCACCATCCATCACCCCATGCATCACCCACAAACACAAATCGTCAACTACCTATACAAAGTGGTGCCCCCGTCTCCCCCTCCCCCCCCCCCCCCCCCCCCAAAAAAAAAAAAAAAAAACACCTGCATCACCCCTAATCACCCCCTAGAAACACACACACACACACCAAACCCACAAAGAGAGTTTGCCATCTTCGCCCCAATCTCTCTGCACACATATCGAAACACCAAACTTAGCGAACCACCATTTACCCATCATCCACCAACTACAACACCCAAACACCCACCATCAATCGCCCCAGGCATCACCCACCGTCACAATACACACGACACATACAACACCCACCACAAACAGACAACACATATATACAATTTGTTTGCCGCATTAAAACCCATTTCGTATCTCGCTTCAAAGAATTGGGAGGTTTGTGGCTTTCTTTGCACTATAGTCAATCCCAAACAGGCTTTAATTCTTTTTAACTTTGAACGAATAACATGTACGTATACTAAATGAATATTCCGAGAAATTTTTTAACGTAACGGTAATAAAGATAACGTGATGTAATAGATGCATGAGATGTGATATAGTGTCAAAATTTAATTATCTTCAAATCGATCTTATCTGTTAATTTCATCGCATTATATTTATCACTTACATTAAAAAAAAATCCATATATTACACTTAGCGCAATATATGCACCGCCAAAACCTTTCCTTCAACAAATCCTTGAGAACTGATCGGCATGGCCTTCTTTGCAGGACTCCTTTTTCTATTTTCTCCATCTCCATATGTATTAAACAAATATGGAATCGTCACAATCAAGGGGACAGAGGGTATTAAATTAGGTCAGTGTCGGCGAGCCGCAAGGAGGGACCGAGTCAAACAAAGAGCAAGAAGTGAAGAATGTGCACGAGGAAAAGGACTCCCCTCCTCCACCAACATAAGCCGTGGATTCTGGCTTTTGGTTTGACAAGAAAAACATGCCCTGAGGCAGGGCCTGAGTCGATGAATCTTATGATAATATATATTGCATAAGGACAAGCACCCCCACACGAGCTCTTCTTAGCTAGTCTTGAGATATTACCCTTTATCTTTAGGAGCCCCTACCCTATACCTCAAGGACAAATGTTTGAAGATTTGCTTAAGCAGAAACAAAAGGAGAACCGATGGAGAATGAATTGGCAACATCAGTTAGGATCTAATCAATACTGCGAAACATTAGTAGAGTCTCATAATGTTTCAAGAAGGTTACCTAGCATCTTATTAATTACTTGATTGGGCATGATTGGTTGCACCGAATTTTAGAGGAGAAACCCGTGGTTAAAGCTCATTGGTGACGCGTTTAATGCACTGTTAGCTAGAATATGTTACAAAAACACAACAAAAACTTTTTTAACGACGGTATTTGTCAGGGTTGGACCTGGAAGAAGATTGCTCCGTTGAGGTTTTTGATGTGAATTATTACCATATAGTACAACGTTTATGGGTTCTGGGCCATTCTGCAATCTCCACCCTTTGACTTGTGTGAGTTTTGAAGATTCTATCAACCACAGATTTATGTAAATTGCATTGCCTACAATCAAGCTTCAGATACAACCCGGTCGTTTTCACACAACAAGACACAAATTTATTCCCTTCATAAATGAATGATTTATGACTATTTACTGCACATGACTGCTGTCCAGCTTCTCTTGTAGCATCAAGATTCAAGCCTTTCAAGTTTCAACCTTGCAAGTGGTTCCCGCATCTATTAAAAAAGGGTCATTTTCGTGACGAAACTTTATGAATGTCAAAATGAATGGGTCTCTGTGTGTGCACATGGAAACGTAAGGGAGACAAAAAAAAAAACATCTTGGGAATCTAAATATTTTCCATAAAAACAATTTGATATGGAAGTTAAAAAGATTTCTAAGTTCTTGTTATCTCGGTATTGCTATTAACCTCATTTTCTAATAGTTTAGCAGGTTAAACACGTGAATAATTTAACTTAAGTGATGATAAATTTAACTTTTAAACTTTTTAGTAGGCTGAATTTTGTTCTGACATTATGTGAGAGTATCCAATTCAAAGCCAATTGTTAATGCGGAGAGAAGCCTATAAGGCTTGTATATCGAATGGTTAATCATTATGTAACTGATGTAGGATTATATCTCAACAAATTAAACAAAGTACCAGAGCTTTCATTGCGTATGGTCTTTACTCCATTCTTCCTGTTTTCGTACTTGGTCGCCTTTATAATAGTGCAATTTGCACTCGGTTTATTTATGCATTTTGGTAATGGTATAGCTTGATTTGTTCCTCGTCCATTTGTCTTCTCAAAAACACAAGCAGAAGCTTGCACGTGAAGGGGAGTGATGGACATGATAATAGTTTTGTGTTTCATCTCTTATAATTTAAGCTTTTCAAGCAAATATAACTTATAGTATCTTTCCTTCTTTGTATTAGTTTAGAGACCCTACGAGTCGGAATCACCTCGTTCTCTGTCTATTTGTTTAATTTCCGTTCCTATCCCAACCAAGGCATAAACACCCCCTTTATGTGTTTCAATTTGGAGAGAAAGAAAGGAAAAAGACTTAATTCTTCTCATTTTCTTACTTTGTGTGTTATTGTGATGAGAGAAAAGAAGACAAATTGAGAGAAAACTTGAGTCTTTTTCTCTCAAAATCTTTCTTCTCAAAGTAGGAGAAGAAATGTAGAAAAAGGAAACGATATTGTGATATCCCAAATCTAATGTGGGATACTATGAGATTGTTCTTATAAGACAGTTCCTATGATTTTAAGAGTACTTATTTGGCTAATCCTTTTAGAGCTCGTTTGAGATTGATTAAAAAAACAGATTCTGCTCCAATCTTAATCAGTTTTCACAATCTGATTTAATCAGAATCAGTTTGTTATTTGGTAAAAATAATTGTAAATTAAATTAAATCTATAAAAAGTACTTAAATCAGTTTCACTATGACAAAATGACCATAGAGGACACTCAATAAATAGTTTTGTAATATCCAAGTAAAGTTAACATAACTTTACTTGGATATTAGAAATTCAACGCTTAAAGAAATCCGGCCACATTTTGATCTTGTGTATACAGGGGCAGAAATTTCTTTCTGATACTACACATACTACTGTAATTCAGATACTACATAGCTAAAATAGAAGAAAAGATTACAGTACAAGTAGATTTACAATATGCTATTCAAGTAAGCATGATAATTACAGTAAAATAGAATAAAAGATTACAATATGTGAAGATAGAAGAACTTACAAAAATTGGTGTGGAGGAATTGAAGAGAGCGGTTGTATCCCTCTTTGTTAGCCATAAGAGAAGATTAGCAATAGAAGAGATAACCTTCAGAAATTATCTAATTAATTAAGAGGTATGAAATGTCTTTCTGTGAAAAATATGGGGATATGATGATAAATTAAAAGGCCAAACCTGATTATGAAAAATTAATTATTTCATAATCCTCACTTTTGAGGATTATGGATTAAATCAGTTTTTAACTTTTTGAAGATGGATTAAATCTCTTAATTTTTTTTTGCCAGACACTCACAAATCTGATTTAATCTAGATTAAATTAGGTTTGACTAAGATTTAATCAATCCCAAACACCCTCTCAAGTAAAATATTATAGATTTTTATCGAAAAGTTTTAGAATACCAACGTTACCTTTCTATACAAACACAAACATAACACCATTACAAAAATATAAAGACACTTGTGTAAACAATAACTAAGAATTTCTCTTCTCTTCTTTCTTTTTCACTCACAAACTACTTTTACTTTTCTCTTCCATCTTAAAATTCACAAACACACGTGAATTTTAAGCAATTCTAAATCATTTCTCTTCTCATCTCATCCCTTCCTTTCATTTCACCACCGAGGGGAGAAATAAGATGTTGGATCTGAAGTGTGAGTTTTGGAGTTATCTCAGTGGAGGCAAGCTCATTGATTGGATCCCAAAGACAGGTGTTCGTGTCTCGGCACACGTGTGTGCTTGTGTTCGTGTGGCTGTATGAGAATCTAGATGGGCATGGGCAGGTTATGATATATATATATATAGCCAATACCTGTCTACCGGTGGAGAAATAACAATTTCTCCACCATAAATGTAGCCGTCCACTTGTACTCGTGGACGGTTCAGATGTGTTTTTTTTTCTTGAAAAAGTGACAACCGCTACTCTTTCTTGCGGTTGCAAAATTTTACTAAAGACCCCAACCGCTACTAAGTGTAGCGGTTGCAAAATTTTATTAAAATCCCAGCCCCAACCGCAACAAAGTGTTGCGATCGGTCATTTTCCTTTTTTCCTCTTTCTACGTGGCCCACCTTTTCTCTCTTTCTGGTCACCTTTTATCTCTTTCTCTTTTTCTCTCTTTGTGTGCATGGCCCACCTTTTCTCTCTTTCTTTTTGGCCACCTTTTTTCTCTTTCTCTCTTTGTTTTCTCTCTTTCTCTCTTTGTGCTTTTCTCTGTTTCTCTTTTTCTCCATGCGTGGCCCACCTTTTCCCGCTTTCTTTCTGGCCACCTTTTTTCTGTTTCTCTCTTTGTGCAGAAGCAGGAGATGCCCAACCGCATAAAAGTGTTGCGGTTGAGCTATTTTTTTCATGGAGTGTTCTTTGTTTTCTCTCTTTGTGCAGGAGATGCCCAACCGCATAAAAGTGTTGTGATTGGGCTATTTTTTTCATGGAGTGTTTTGTGGCAATGATAACCAACCGCAACAAAGTGCAGCGGTTGGTCAAAAAAAAATATGATGACCAACCGCTACACTTAGTAGCGGTTGGGGTCTTTAGTAAAATTTTACAACCGCAAGAAAGAGCAGCGGTTGCCATTTCATGAAAAAAAAACACATCTGAACGGATCTGAGCGGTCCACAAGTACAAGTGGACGGCTAGATTTATGGTGGAGAAATTGTTATTTCTCCACCGGTAGACAGGGATCGGCTCCCTATATATATATATTGCAAGTCAAAGTTATCGGTAAAGTTAGAAAGACAAATTGCAGAGCAGCGTAGTTTATTATATTCATTTATTGTTTTTATTTTTATTTTTATGATTTTTTGTATTCACTTAAAAAATACATTCTTATACTTTTATCATTTTAAATTCAGCTATTTTTTCTTATATTAAGTTAAGTTTGGGTGAGAAAAGCTGAAAACACTTCGGAAGTGTTTTCAATTTTTTGTCACAATTTAAGTAGTTTTATCTCAAAACAAAAATAGAAAACGGTAAAAGTACACAAATTTTTTTTATCATCATCATAAAAAATAGAAAATAAATATAATAAACATTACATTTTATATGAAATACGGTGAAAACCTTACATGCGATAAGAAGTTATATAGCATTTTTTGTTTTATTAAAATGCGTATACATGTCAAGAAACAAACGTTATAAAAAACAATGATTTATTGCAAAAAAACAGGAGCCAGTAAAATGTCTCCTCAATGTGAAAAATCATACCTAACATGTCTTTTCTAATAAAATATTTTTGATTTGCCAATTTGACTTATCAGTGGATTACGATGAATTGATGATATGTGAATGTCTTTAATTAATCATAATCATTTACTTCAGAAGTTCCATACCTACCAGATCGTATCACCTTTGCGTCTGCCATTTGCAATCAAGTTATTGTTAGCTGATGATGGATACTCATCCTGGCCCAAGCTAGCGTCCTAGTCATAATGCTCCATCCTGGTAGGAAGCTTTTATTTTACTTTAAAAGCATGAAACACAGTAACATTTTATTGGTTGTTAGTCCCTTTTTGTCTTAATTAATGGACGAACACAAATGTAAAAAGGGTTTTCACTGTATGAGTTTCGATTACCGGTTCTGAAGATTTAGTACTGCTAAATAATTGAGGGCTAATGCGATCAGCATAGAGACTAAGCGAGTCTAGAGACATTATGATATCAAGGAAAGTGGGTTCGCAGTCGACATGGAGGTACCACAAGAAATGCAGTCCGAGTCAAATGTCAAGTGTACTGATGTGGGACACAGCAAGGGTGGAGTAAGGGCAGAGATTAAAGGCTTCCCAGACAGAGCCTGAGGGTGGCAGTGCTGCGAGGGCAACGGCGCACGATGAGTATACGATGACAGTCACAGTCCGATACTTGTGTCCAGCGTCAAGGATTCGATGTCAGAGGTCCAACTATGTTTCTCTCTAGAATTCCAGAGAAAATGAGTTTTTGAGAGAGAAAGTGAGAGAATTCTGAGAATCTAAAAATCGGAAGTCCTTGTAAATGAATTCTCAAGACCTCTATTTATAGAGGTTGAGATGATGATGTCATCACGCGACACGTGGTGCTCCCCGGGAGTGACACGTCACCGAGGGGTCCACAGCTGCGGGTGCTCCACAGACTGTCGAATCACATATTCACCTGCCCCACCCCTCACACCTCTGTCTGTCCTAAAAGACCGGCTCCCACAGCGTCGGCGTGGCCAGAGAACCCCTTGATCTAGCCACAAATCCAAGCCATTGCAGAGTCCCACAAGCCTGGTAGCAGTGGGGAAGACCCGACGCCCAGCTGTTAGGTGGGCTAAGCGCGATGCCCTCTGAAGACCTGTTCCCGTCTCGGAGTGACCCGAGGGTCATAGTCCCTAGGGGTGCCGACGTGAGCCCCCAGTGCCGGAGCACGTAGGCCAGTCACGACGACACCCTGGTGGAGATAGTGTCCCGAAGGAGCCGTCTACCTGGCGGAAGGGGAGCTGAAAAGCTCCCTGGCGGAGATAGTGTCTTAGAGAGCGAGCCTATCCCCGCGGGTGAGTCCTTGTGCCGGAGTACTCGAAGCGCGTCAACGTAGCATCTCGGAGGAGCCGTTTACCAGACGGGCCGAGGCAGCATTCCGGAGGAGCCATCTACCTGGCGGAAAGGGAGTTGAAAAGCTCCCTGACGGAGATAGTCTCTTAGAGAGCGAGCTTATCCCACGGGTGAGCCTTTGTGCCGGAGCACTTGGAGCACATCAAGGTAGCATCCCGGAGGAGCCGTCTACCTGGCGGAAGGGAAGTTGAAAAGCTCCCTGGCAAAGATAGTGTCCGAAGGAGTCACCTATCCTCGCAGGATGCTGCACACTCTGGAGAGTGGGTCAAAGCATGTTCCACGTCCATAGCGGGGGTGCATGGTGTGGTGAATGAGAGTGGTGCCTGGGGGCCTGTAACATGATTGTGGTGCACGGGCGCGGCGACTACCATAGCGAGACATACCTGGTGCCGGGGGCGCATGTCATGGAAGTGGCGCATGGGCGTGGCGACGACTATCGCGAGACCATGCTTGGTGCCGGGGGCACATGTCATGAAGATGGCACACGGGGCGTAGTGAAGTGTGTATAGTGCCAAGGGCACGGCTGTATCAGCGGCGCGACAGAGTGAGTGAGTTGCCGAGGGCACGATGGTGTAACAGAAAGCCAGAGAGCATGACTGTATCAGTGGCGAGGCGCATGGGCGCGACGGAGTGAGTTTGGTGACAAGGGCACTGTAGAGTGACAGAGAGCCTGAAATCACGTCTGTGTTAGTGGCGTGGCGCATGGGTGCGACAGTGTGCATGTGATAGGGGTCACGAAGTGACGTCTGGGTGACGGGGGGTCGCGGAGTGACGTCCGGGAGATGGGGTTGCGGAGTGACATCCGGGCGATGGCAAGCATTGCGTAGACGGTTGTCACGGGGACAGAGCATGGCCTCAAGCGACGTTGGTCGCGACTACCGCGAAAAGCGGCCACAAGTGACGATCATCGCGACAACGAAGCATGACCAAGAGCGACGGTCGTCAAGACTACGGCGGAGCGTGACCGCCTGCGACAGTCGTCACGACTACGGCGCGACTGCGAGCGATGGTCGTCGGTCGTCAAGGTAGGTGGCCGACCCCCTTGAGAAGGCCGACCCCTTAGAGTGGCCAACCCTTTGAGGTGGCCGACCCCTTTGAGGTGGAAAGCACGCCTTAGGTGTTTCACGAACAATTTCACGAGCAATTCACGTGGCTTGAGTATGTGTTGCTTTGACCGGCTTGAGAGCGTTGAAAAATTGATCGTTGAACACGTGACGTGTTGCGTAAAACGGGATCCCTGGTGGGCTCTTGGGTGCGACCAAAGTAGGTTGGGAACATAATATATTGGATAGTTCTAATAGGTTGGAATTATTGGTCGTGGAATCCCGAAAGCATTATCAAGGACCAGCTTGCATGGCTAAACTCTTCTAGATGAACAAAAGCAAAGCAGTGTCCTAAAGAAAGGATTAAAAGAACCCCTATTGAGGAGTGAAACACGTGCAACATGAAACTCTAAGCTCTCAAGGTCAAAACTCACTAATAGGAAGGAAAGGAAAACGAAGCAATGCCAAGAGCTCTGTCAATCTGCTAATACTGATCGAGCTTAATGAGTACCAAGAACTACTTACTTAATATTCAATGATCCACAAAAAAAATACTAAATAGGCTTCCTTCATTTAATGTAAATGATAGGGAAGCCAATATATATATATATATATATATATATATATATATATAGCGAGCTGATCCCTTGATAGCGCTAGCAAAATGGGGTATTTGCTAGCGCGATCTGGACCGTCCATCCTGAAAGATGGACGGCCTAGATCGCGCCTTTTTTTAAAAATGTCAGTATTCCGCGACACAGTATCGAGGAAGGACGATTTTACCTTTTTGCCCCTCTACTCCGTCCGCGATACTGTGTCGCGGACGAGTAGGGACCATGACAAAAAGTCGTCCGCCACACAGTGTGGCGGACGACCTCTAGGCTGACACATGTCTGTACCTGTCCCGTCACCCGCCAAGAAAGTCTCCTGTCAGAGCCCCATTCCCCTCGGTAGGTGTCACGTCAACAGTGTCCGCGATGGTTCTAAATGCAAAATTATATTTATGGACCTTTATTTCTGCACGTGTCAGAGTTGAGTTGTCGGCAGCATTTTCAGCTCTTTCAGCAAAATTCTCAGTTCCTTAAGCAAATTTTTCTTCAACTTTAGATTCACTTGCTTCCATTTTCAGCTCCCCTCAAGCTTCGCGACTAACACTTGCTCCAAGCTTCACTCAAACAAGGTAAGTTTGTGATCTGAAAAGTTTTCTGGGTGGATTGACTGATAAAGTATACTTTGCTTTTTTGGACAAAAAAGTATAGATCTTTGTGATGTTCTAGAAATTTGTCACTTCATTCATCAACTTGTGATGTTCTAGAAATTAATTTGTTAACTTTAAACTAATTCATTGTAGTTAATTTCTATTTTTTTGAGGTTTGCTAACTTCGACACATGTATCCTATTTAAATTCAAATTTTTTGAGATATGTTTGTTGTATTTTGGCATGATGAATTTGTCTGTTTATCTTAGTAATTTTAATTTGTTATGTTCAATAAATTTATAATTAGCAAAATGGGAGACACTTT
The DNA here is from genome assembly GCA_033070095.1 of Escallonia herrerae. Taxonomy (NCBI): domain Eukaryota; kingdom Viridiplantae; phylum Streptophyta; class Magnoliopsida; order Escalloniales; family Escalloniaceae; genus Escallonia; species Escallonia herrerae. The sequence goes on along the minus strand of JAVXUP010001900.1, from coordinate 92,751 downwards.
TGAGATTATGTATATGGTATATTTGTCATTCTAAATTTGTCTATTCGCCAAGATAATTTTGAGATAATATTTTCAGTTGAAAATGTCATTTGATTGTTAAGCGTAGTCTATTTCTACATAGGTCTTGTTTCACAATGTCTGATTTCGTGTCGAGCTCCAACACCCCCGTAGATGCTAGTGATCCGTATCTAGGACGAACCTTTCAAACATTGGAAGAAGCTGAAGAATGTTTTCGAGCGTATTCATTGAGGGTTGGTTTTGGCATTAGAATAAAGACTACAAGAACAAGCAACGTAACGAAAAAGATATGCTCTCGCTTATACGAGTGTCATAGGGGCAGAAACCCAGTGCAAAATGAGACACGCGTAGGCAACGATGACAGTGATGACGAAATAGGATATTCGCGTAGAAGACGGGACTGCTTTGAGCGCACAAATTGCCAGGTCAAGATGTTCGTAAGCTATAAAGCCAAGCAAGATCATTGGCTTATTACCAGCCTGGAACTGGCACACAATCACCCGTTAGTAACCCCTTCTAAGGTGAGTCAGATGCATCAACACAAGAAGATGGGTAAGGTCGCGAGGAGCCTAATTCACACAATGAGCAATGCGCGGCTAGGACCTACCGACATGATTAATGTTCTTGCTGAACAGGCTGGGGGAATTCAAAATTTAAACTTTAACACGACAGACGTTCGTAACGCGGTCCGAACCCATAGACGAGCCGCGTATGACCTCAATGATGCTCAAGCGACAATGAGCCTATTGAAACGGATGCAGATGGAGGACCCGCAGTTTACCTTCGATTATAAACTTGACGACGAGCATCGAGTTAGCACAATTTTTTGGGTCGACGGTCGTTCGAGGCTAGCTTATAAGCATTTTGGGGATGTCGTGACTTTCGACACCACATACCGTACCAACAAGTACTCGATGCCGTTCGCTCCTTTCACGGGGTCAATCATCATTATCACTCCATCCTGTTCGGGTTCGCCTTGTTAAGGGACGAGAGCGAGAGTTCTTTTGAATGGTTGTTTAGGGTGTGGCTGGAAGCAATGAACTTCAAAGCACCCAACGTTATCATCACCGATCAAGATTTGGCAATGAAGAAGGCTATTGCTACCGTCTTCCCAGATACTCGACACAACTTGTGCACTTGGCACATAAGCAACAAATACCCTGAACGTCTGCATCACGTGTACGCAAAGTATCCAGACTTTAAACAGGATTTTGAAAAGTGCATTAATAAGTCGTTAACGATTGAGGAATTTGAGGAGAGGTGGGAAAAGCTTGTTGGGATTACTCATTGCAAGACAACGAGTGGCTCCAGCACTTGTACGAGCTCAAAGAGCAATGGATTGGCGTTTACACGAGGAGGCATTTTTCTGCGGGCATGAAAACGACGGGCAGGAGTGAATCTATGAATGCCACGTTCGATAGTTATGTGGGTACAGCTACCAATTTGAAGAGTTTCGTCACATCCGCACAAAAAGCGGTTGCGTCGTTATTCGTGAAAGAAAGGGCTGCAGACTTTGCAACCACGTACAAGCAAAGGAGAAGGTTGCTTGAGACCCCGCTGGAGCTGAACGGTGCCAAAGTCTATACGAAGGAGATCTTCCTGCTATACCAAGTAGAGCTGCAAAAATCGGGCCGATACAGTATAAACAAGGTGGCAGAAAAGTCGTCGCGTGAGTACAAGGTTTATTCGCTCGTGAATGACCTCGTCCCTGAGAAGCTGCGCAGAATTTATACGGTGAGCCACGACACATTGACGGACTCGGTGACATGTGTTTGCAAGAAGTTTGAGTTCCATGGCATCCTGTGTAGACACATTCTGCGGTTTTTCACACAGAAGAATATCAGGACAATCCCCGATAAATACGTCCTGCCACGGTGGACGAAAGGTGCAAACAGGTTGCACGGTACCATTTCCTTTCCGGAGCACCCGTATACTGACTTTGAAGAATCAGAGACGTTGCGGTATAATCATCTGGTGACGATGTTCACCCGTTTGTCCGTAAAGGGTGCTGCTACAATGGTCGGATATAAACATCTCCTCGAGGTAGCTCAGCAGCAAGAGCCCATCATCAGCAATGCGGTAAATACCGAGCCTACGACGGGATCAGAAGATGACGAGCCGGGGGAGGGAGACGACAATGATATCCGGCCTTTGGATCCAATTATATCGCAAACGAAAGGCCGCAAGAGATCTACGCGGATGAAAAGCTCTATTGAAACGGCAACTCAACCTAAAAAGCTGAGAAGGTGTGCATTGTGCAACAAAATGACCGACCATGACAAGCGGAACCATTACAAGGCACTGGGGATAAGTCCAGGGGGTTTGCAAGACGGGGAAGAAGATGATGCCGAAGATGAGGACGAACAAGCTGCAGTGGACCTATAATTTTTTGTAAGCCATCAACTATGCTTGACATTTGTAATAATTTTTTGTAATTTTTTTCTAATAATCTTTCGACCGAATACTGTTATATATTTTCTAATGGACCTATGCGGCTGTTATATATTTTTTGTAATTTTTTTCTAATACTGTTATATATTTATTTCGATTCAACTTTAACCAGCCGCAAGGGGTCATGGTATGTTAGAATCAAGATGAAGCGCGGCCAAGGTCAAATTTGTTTCGTAGAGGATTGGAACGAATTCGTGCAGCAGCATGACCTCCAACTCGGGGACTTTGTAGTGTTTGAACGCACGGGGAAATGGAATTTTCAAGTGACGGTATTTGATCGGAGCACTTGTGAAAAATCTTCTTTCCCCCAATGTTGAACCCTAAATTCTGTAATGAATAATTTTATGGTAATGTTAATTATTGATCCAAATTTTAGGTTCTTAATTGTGCCGTTTGAGATTCCGTCGATACTGAGATTGTTAATTGTTAATCGAACATTTTTTTATTGTTAATCGATATTGAGATTGTTGATTTCGTCGCTAAAACAAGTCTTCGGTCGCCAATTTTTAAAACAGAATTTTCGCCGTCTGCTACAATGTCTACAAATTCCCAGCACTTGTTTTTTTTTTTTGTGACATATAAATCCCAGCACTAGGTTTTTTTTTCTGTCCACGTTCGCTACACTATGTAGCGGACGGTCCAGCAGAAAGACAACTTTCCAACACTTAGTTTTTCTTTCGTCTCTTTTTTTTTTGTTCTCTCCACGTCCGCTACACTATGTAGCGCGGACGGTCCAGCAGAAAGACAACTTTCCAACACTTAGTTTTTCTTTCGTCTCTTTTTTTTTGTTCTCTCCACGTCCGCTACATTATGTAGCGGACGGTCCAGCAGAAAGACAACTTTTCAACACTTATAATTTTTCTTTCATCTCTTTTTTTTGGTTCTCTCCACATCCGCTACACTATGTAGCGAACGGTCTCGCATAAGGCAACTTTTCAACACTTAGTTTTCTTTAGTTTTTTTGGTTCTCTCCACATCCGCTACACTATGTAGCGGACGGTCCCGCAGAAAGGCCCACTCTCCAACAGTTAGTTTTTTTTGGTCTTCTCCACGTCCGCTACATTATGTAGCGGACGGTCCCGCAAAAAGGCCACTCTATCATTTAGTTTTTTTTGGTTCTCTTACATCCGCTACACTATGTTGCTGACGGTCCCGCAGAATGGCCAACTCTCCCTCACTTTTGGTTCTCTCTACGTCCGCTATACTATGTAGCGGACGGTCCCGCAGAAGGCAACTCTCCACATCTGCTACACTATGTAGCGGACGGTCCCGCAGAAAGGCCAACTCTCCTTTAGTTTTTTTTGGTTCTCTCCACGTCCGCTACACTATGTAGCGGACGGTCCCGCAAAAAGGCAACCTTCCAACACTTCGTTTTTTTAGCCTGCAGAAAGACAGATCACTTTGTTTCCCAGCGTTCAAAGCAAATCACAGATCAGTCAATTAGCCAAAATGTGCTATCTCTGACCACATCACAAATCAAACACCTTTGACCACAAATCAAACACTCAACTGAATTCAACACTACGATATCGGTCAATAAAAATCAATCGCATTCAATATATGTTTATTTAAAAAGTGAATGTAATGTTACAATGTCAATTGGGACCCCCATCCCTTGCGGCTGTTTGTTATTCCTTACACGGATTTACAATAAACCTAATAGCTCTAGGCCGGCCATTCATAATTTGCCAAGCCATCCTATACCTAAAGCCTTGTATGCATTCTTGGCTCCAGACGGTCTTCTTGAGGCTCTCAGATCGACAAATGTAATCCATGTACATGCAGAGGAAGACGCCGCAGTCCGAGGAATTATGTTGCTTGGGCCTACGCCTCTTCAATCGGAAAATGAGGTCCAGCCTGCGCTGTACCTTCTCCTGACGCCTACCATTGACCAAGGCAGCAAATAGATTCTGCGAGAAACATAATAAGCATTAAACATTAAACATAGCAAACAGAATAAGATTAATCAGCTTTAGAATATGCAAGTTACAATAAGAAGTAAACAGGATCTTACCATGGCATCCAACTGGCCTATGCCTCGGTACATGTCAATCACAGGCATCACGTCGGTATCATCGTAGAGACTGTCGAGGAGTGATACCGTCCTCTCTATTGGTTCGTAGCAAACCAAGTACCAGTGGGCATTCCCTAAAAATGGGATTAGAAACACGTCGGCAACACTTGCGCTCGCTGGACTATCCCGCCCAAGATAGGCTTGTAGGTTAGCGGACGGTCTCCACTGGGCCAGGCCTCTCCCCTTCCTTGATTTACACCAGTCGTTCCACTCTTGGATTAGGATCTGATGAAACAAAGCATCCAAGATAAAAATGCGCGGACCGATGTTTGGATGCTCCCGACCCCTTTGCCTCAGAATTTGCACGTAGTGCGAGATGACACCGCTGTCTAACCAAGCTCCCGGCGCCAGCGAGGCCAATTCTGTCCATGAGGCATTGTAATCCAAGCCCCCCAGGTGATCCACGTCATAGTTCTGTCCGTCTTGGGGGGCCCGCTAAAATAACGGGCTCGGATTAGCTCGCATTTATGCGGCTTTAGGGGCCTGGCTGGATGCCCTTTCGGATATTGCCCTCGGGGGTCAACCGACAAATCTTGCCCTCCTTCGGGGGGGTAAGAGTAAGGGATATTGGCCTCCAATTCCTGGTTCGGCCTGATATTGCTCTCCGGCCATTTCTTCCACCTGCTGATATTCCCCCTCAGGGAGGTCAAACGGGGGATATTGCCCATCGGGGGCGCCAACTGGTCCCGCCCACGGGACAATGGGCAGTGCCTCGGAGAAAGGCTAGTCTTACGTGACTTGACTCTGATAGAGGGGTTGGGGTTTCGAGAACAAATTGAAGGAGGGGCCGCTGTAATCGTCCCACGACGCTTGAGCCTGTCCCATCCCCGCTTCAGAGGGACCACCAACTCCCTGGCTCACCCCTGAAGCCTGTCCGAGGGATCACCGTATCCCTGGCTGACGCCCGTATAACCCATATCCGGGCTGACTCCCGAAGACTGTCCCGATGCTTGGCACAAAAAATTCCCGCAGCCTAAAGCCAATGTAGCAGCCTGTTGGCGAAGATCCTCGCCCATTGCGCTCACCAGATCCTTCCGCTCACTCAACTTCTGGAAGAATGCAAGCGAGGCATTAACCTACATCCAAAGAGATAAAAAATAAGTAACTTCAATCAGACATTTATATTCATCAAATTCAAGACAAGTCAGACTTGTTGGGCAACTTACGAGATTGTATGCCATACGCTCATCGATCTGACCCCTAGGCGCATACCTCTCCCCACGTTCAAAGTTTACTGGGGCTACTCTCCTCCGAGTGATGCGGTAGTACCACTCATTGTACTGTTCGATGCTGATAACGGGGTCAGGCTCCGAGACGATGGCCGCCAGTGTGTCCTGCCAAGAACTCCAAAGCTGTATTTCGGCCGCGCACAATTCGTGCGCATTGGCCTTGCCAAACACTCCGACATTGGGTGGGTTCCTGTTAACCCTCATATCTGGGGCATCGACTGGCAAACCCTGCTCCAACTCAAAATGGCGCATTGCTCGGTCTGGCAGCTGCCACTCTGCGACCTCGAAGTGGATCAGGGGTGTGCGCTGCAACCCGGAGAGCGTGAAGACGAACGACTCTCCCACCCGTCGCGCCAAACGTATGTACGGTGCCCAACGCATTTGGCCCGGAGATAGACGGTCGAACTCCCCTCGATAGTACGTAATGTTGTGATGGGGATCGACTCTCCTCTGGTAATGGCTAACCCTCCGGCTGTACTCCCAAGCACACAACCGAGGCCACACTTTACGGTTCCATCCCTACGCGTTGGTGCACCGGGAGCAAGGTGTTCATAAGACCACACCTGAGAACATCCGCAAATTATATTTATATCGTCGATTCAGAAAAAAATAACAAAGAAAGGATTTATATGATATACCTGCAATAGCGAGAGACATGCACATATGGCTTTGGAGTCGGGCCTCGTTGCCTTGTGCAATGCTCGGTACAGATACGAAAGAACCGCTGCACCCCAGGCATAATCCCCAACCTCCGACAGGTTACCCAACAACGGTAAATATTTCACGCTGACCGTGTTCTTCGACGTCGTTGGGAATAAAATTGCCCCCATCACCCACAAGAGGAAGGCCTTTGTGTACAGCACAAGCTCACGGCCCGTATAGTTTTCCGGCAAAACCCCGTAGGTATCTACCAACCACTTCAACTTTATACCGCCAGTGCTAAATTGATCCTGGGGTATCGAAGTGAAGAAGTCCCTAGCGGTTCTCTTATTCATTGCTTCCGACGGAGTAGCAATTACCGGCCTCCCAGTCACCGGCAACCCTAAGATGAACCCTATGCCCAACCGCAACTCTTTGTTGCGGTTGGCCCCCCTCCCCCACGTGGTGTCCCCCTTCCCCGCCACGTGGCCTTCCCCTTCCCCCATGGCCCCCCCTCCCCCACGTGGTGTCCCCCTTCCTCGCCACGTGGCCTCCCCTTCCCCCATGGCCCCCTTCCCCTCGTCCTCCCCTCCCCCCATGGCCCCCCCATGCCCAACCGCAACACTTTGTTGCGGTTGGCCCCCTTCCCCCGGTCCCCCTTCCCAATTCCCCGCCACGTGTCCCCATCCCCCTCTCCCCCTCCACGTGGCATCCCCTTCCCCCGCCACGTGGCCCCGTCCCCCCACCATGCCTAACCGCAACACTTTGTTGCGGTTGGCATGCTAACCGCAACAAAGTGTTGCGGTCCCCCCACCCCCACATGGTGTCCCCCCCCACCCCCCGTGATGCCCCCCATGGCCCCCCTTCCCCCTGTGATGCCCCCTTCCCCCTCCCGTGATGCCACGTGGTGTCCTTCCCCCTCACTCACGGATTTTTTTCTGTCTTCTTTCTTCTCTTTCCTTCACTTTTTTCTCTTTATAATCCCTCATCCCCGAACCCTTTCTTCCACTCTCCATCATCTTTACCAACTATCTTCATACTCCATATCTCACCTACAACAATGCAAACAAAATTTTTTTATACTAGAAGCTCGGTAGATAACCGCTAGAAGATCGGTGAATTTTTCTTTAAATATATCAAGTCAAAACAAGTAAGTATTTTTTGGATTTTCTTATAATTCAATGTTAATTTCAAAGTTCAAAAATAGTCATTGTAGACTCAAATCGAAGATAACGAAAATACAAATTGAAGGAAACAAAAATCAGATCAATCGGAGATCGGATGAGCGGTATTACATTTATAGATTCCAAAATAGCGATTTTTTAGGGAGTCTAAATTAGGATTTTTCACGAATTTATAAAAAATAGATAGAGTTAGATTTTGCCAAAGTACAAAAAAGAGACCCTAGTTATTTTTAAAAGATCTATATCAAGAAAATATTTTAGATTTTTTCAAATACTGGAAACAGGTTAACTGATACGGGGAACCTTGAAACTTTGTACTGTAATTTAAAATATCAAGCCAGCTCAATTTCACGCGAAACTTTTATGAGAACCCTAGGATGTTGGGAAGTTCCATCCCCCAGGAATTCGGGCCATTCCGAAGTCGTTAGCTATTTTTTTGGCCGAACGGGCTTTTAAGCGCTCGATCCAAACACCGGTTCGGAATTTTTAGGCAAAAAGTCCGTAGAATACTTTTTAGATCAAGAATGAATTCGGGATGCTTAAAATAGCATTTTAATGCACTTTTGAGATTGTTCTGATGCCAGGGGCATTTTGGTAATTTGTCACCCCGAGAGGGGTATTTTGGTAATTTTACGGTGTTAAGTTTTTCAAAGGACTTTCTAGTCCAGAAATGTAAGTAAAACACCTGAAAGGTTGTTTTGAAGCTGGTTTGGGGCGTTAGGGTGATAATGAACCCCCGGGGGCATTTCCGTAATTTGCCGCTCATCGGGGGTATTTTGGTAATTGAACATTGTAACACAACTGGAGGAAATAATTTTGGTTTAAGACACTGTGTGTGTTCCTAGGGTGTAACACTATGTGTGTTTAATGTGAATACGAAACGTAATTGTTGCTAAAGGTGAAAACTTAATTAGACAGTTTTTCACAAATTTATAAAAAATAGCTAGAGCTAGATTTTGCCAAAGTACGAAAAAGAGACCCTAGTTATTTTTAAAAGATCTATATCAGGAAAAATTTCAGATTTTTCCAAAGACTGGAAAGGGGTTAACTGATTGAGGGGAACCTTGTAACTTTGCAGTGTAATTTAAAATATCAAGCCAGCGCGATTTCGCGCGAAACTTTTATGAGAACCCTAGGATGTTGGGAAGTTCCATCCCCCAGGAATTCGGGCCATTCCGAAGTCGTTAGCTATTTTTTTGGCCGAACGGGCTTTTAAGCGCTCGATCCGGACACCGGTTTGGAATTTTTGAGCGAAAAGTCCGTAGAATACTTTTTAGATCAAGAATGAATTCGGGAAGCTTAAAATAGCATTTCAAAGCACTTTTGAGATTGTTCTAATGCCAGGGGCATTTTGGTAATTTGCCACCCCGAGAGGGGTATTTTGGTAATTTTACGGTGTTAAGCTTTTCAAAGGACTTTCTAGTCCAGAAATGTAAGTAAAACACCTGAAAGGTTGTTTTGAAGCTGGTTTGGGGCGTTAGGGTGATAATGAACCCCCGGGAGTATTTCGGTAATTTGCCGCTCATCGGGGGTATTTTGGTAATTGAACATTGTAACACAACTGGAGGAAATAATTTTGGTTTAAGACACTATGTGTGTTCCTAGGGTGTAACACTATGTGTGTTTAATGTGAATACGAAACGTAATTGTCGCTAAAGGTGAAAACTTAATTAGACAGTTTTTCACAAATTTATAAAAAATAGCTAGAGCTAGATTGTGCCAAAGTGCGAAAAAGAGACCCTAGTTATTTTTAAAAGATCTATATCAGGGAAAAATTTCAGATTTTTTCAAAGACTGGAAAGGGGTTAACTGATTGAGGGGAACCTTGTAACTTTTAGTGTAATTTAAAATATCAAGCCAGCGCGATTTCGCGCGAAACTTTCATATCCTAGGATGTTGGGAAGTTCCATCCCCCAGGATTTCGGGCCATTCCGAAGTCGTTAGCTTTTTTTTTGGCCGAATGGGCTTTTAAAGCCTCGATCCGAATACCGATTTGGGATTTTTGGGCAAAAAGTCCGTAGAATACTTTTTAGATCAAGAATGAATTCGGGAAGTTTAAAATAGCATTTCAAAACACTTTTGAGCTTGTTCTGATGCCAGGGGGCATTTTGGTAATTTGCCATCCCGAGAGGGGTATTTTGATAATTTTATGGTGTTAAGTTTTTCAAAGGACTTTCTAGTCCAGAAATGTAAGTAAAACACCTGAAAGGTTGTTTTGAAGCTGGTTTGGGGCGTTAGGGTGATAATGAACCCCCGGGGGCATTTCGGTAATTTGCCGCTCATCGGGGGTATTTTGATAATTGACATTGTAAAATTTTTCGCAACTTGAGGAATGAGTCTTTATTTTTATTTTATTTAATTCTATGACTTGTTGAGAATGATATAATTTTTATTTTTTAGATTTCAGTATAAATATGGATGCAACTGGAGGAAATACTTTTTGTGAAGATTCTGATCCACCTTACTTGGGTCAAGTTTTTCAAACACTGGACGAAGTTGAAGCATACTATAGAGCATATTCGAAAACGATAGGTTTCGGTATTAGAACTAAGACTACTAGAAAACGGGCGAATACAGATCAAATTTGTGGAAGACTATTTGAGTGTCATAGAGGAGCACCGTATGTACCCTCGGTTGTTCGGATCAGTGACGAAGGGCCATCAAGACAAAGAAAACGGGACACATTTCCGGGTACTGGCTGCAAGGCCCATGTGTATGCAGTACACCGGAAAAATGAAAACCATTGGGTTGTGACGGGAGTGGAGTTGAGCCATAATCATCAGTTGATGACCCCTAGTAAGATTGGTCAAATTCATCAACACCGAGAAATAAGCGCGGCACACAGACAACTGATATTTACAATGGCCGAGGCTAAAATTCCACCTTCTAGAATGATGGGGGTTTTCTCAAGCCAGTCTGGGGGGATTGACAAGTTGAGTTTCAACGAAGTAGACCTTCGAAATGAACTTCGTGCTCAGAGGAGAGAGTCTTTCGGTAAGAGTGATTCTCAAGCTACACTTGATATCTTCAGGCACCTTCAGAGTGAGAATTCTGACTTTTTCTATAGTCTCCAACTGGATGATGAGAACCGCATTAGTACTATATTTTGGGCGGATGCCCGTTCTAGAGCTGCTTACCAAAATTTTGGGGATGTTGTGACGTTTGACACCACATACCGCACAAATAAGTACTCTATGCCTTTTGCTCCGTTCACCGGGGTGAACCACCACTATCAGTCAATCTTGTTTGGCTTTGCCCTGCTTAGGGATGAGACGGAGGAGTCATTTACGTGGTTATTTGAAACGTGGCTTAAAGCAATGTATCATATTCCTCCAAAGACCATCATCACCGACCAAGATCTGGCAATGAAAAATGCAATCGCTAAGGTCCTTCCAGATACTCACCATGGCCTGTGCACATGGCACATAAGCAACAAATATCCCGAACGGCTTCACAATGTATATGCAAACCATCCGACATTCAAGACTGACTTTAATACATGTGTGAAGAAATCGTTGACGGTAGACGTGTTCGAGGAGAGGTGGGCCAAGTTAATGGATGACTACCATTTGCACAATCATGAATGGTTACAATCGTTGTATGAGATCAAGACACAGTGGGTCGGTGCCTACACCAAGAAGTTTTTTGCAGCCGGAATGACTACGACCTCGAGAAGCGAAAGTATGAATGCATTCTTTGATGGGTACGTAGGCCATTCTTCAAGTATAACAGAGTTCGTACTAGAGATGCAGAAAGCCCTTGACAAGCAATTTTTCCTTGAGAGAGAAGCCGACGCGGCTACAGTTTACAGAGAAAGAGCCATAGTAGTTTTTTCACCTTTGGAGGCTCATGCGGCTCAAGTCTATACCAAGGAAATGTTTAGACAGTTTCAAGAGGAACTACTAAAGTCGAATCAATATAGCATGACAAAGTTGCACGAGTATTCCACCAGAGTGATCAAGGTTTATGCTTTGACAAATGTGACGAATTTTGCCAATCCGTGCTCTTCGTCGGCTCCGAGGAGCAGAAGACATTTTACCGTAGCAGTTTGTATGGACACCGGGTTGGTTAATTGCAACTGTCAACTGTTTGAGCATAAAGGTATACTTTGTCGACACGCGTTGAGGGTTTTTAGCGCCAAGAATGCTCATGAAATCCCTCCACAGTATATCTTGGAACGGTGGACGAAGGAAGCCAATAGAGTCCACGGTCACATTCCTTACGTGCCCAATGTTTCAGTTGATTTCGAGCAATCTGAGACGCTGCGATATAATCACCTTTGTAACATCATGCACGGTTTATCATTGGATGCAGCGTCAACATTTGATGGGTACAGGTATCAAGTTGAAGCAGCCGCACGGGATAAGGCTAACCTTGCACAGTTTAGGATGGCATTACCAGAAAGACGGGACACTCCGACTAGTCGGACGACTCCAATCGGTAGATTCAATCGAGCTTCACAGCCAGTCATTGACGGCACTAGCCTGCAAGGTGAGGAGGACGACATTTTTGATCCGATTATTTCTCAAACAAAAGGGCGAAAACGAGCAATACGCATGAAGAATCCGATTGAAGAAGCAACGGGTCAAAAAAAATTGCGAAAGTGTGCGTTGTGTAATAAGATGACTGATCATGACAAGAGAAACCATTATAAAGTGTTAGGTATCGAACCTGGCAGTATGGTCGAGGAGGACGATGATGATGACCAGTGTTAGGGTTAATGTTTCAGTTGTATAAATTGAACTTTTATAATGTTTAAATTTGTGATTTGGTTTGTGGAATCATAGCTTCCGAAAAATTACGTAATTTTTTTTTGTCACTTTTTTTTTGCTCATTGAACCTTAGGCACGCTAGTTAGCCCATTTGTATCAATTTCGGAAAAAATCGAGACACATTATTTTTTGGGTTTTCTAGGAAGGCCTGTTCGGGCACACTTTAGGGCCCAATTCATAACTTCCGAAAAATTACGTAATTTTTTTTGTCACTTTTTTTTGCTCATTGAACCTTAGGCACGCTAGTTAGCCCATTTGTATCAATTTCAGAAAAAATCGAGACACATTATTTTTTGGATTTTTCTAGGAAGGGCCTGTTCGGGCACACTTTAGGCCCAATTCATAACTTCCGAAAAATTACGTAATTTTTTTCGTCACTTTTTTTTTGCTCATTGAACCTTAGGCACGCTAGTTAGCCCATTTGTATCGATTTCGGAAAAAATCGAGACACATTATTTTTTGGATTTTTCTAGGAAGGGCCTGTTCGGGCACACTTTAGGGCCCAATTCATAACTTTCGAAAAATTACGTAATTTTTTTTGTCACTTTTTTTTGCTCATTGAACCTTAGGCACGCTAGTTAGCCCATTTGTATCAATTTCGGAAAAAATCGAGACACATTATTTTTTGAATTTTTCTATGAAGGGCCTGTTCGGGCACACTTTAGGGCCCAATTCATAACTTTCGAAAAATTACGTAATTTTTTTTGTCACTTTTTTTTGCTCATTGAACCTTAGGCACGCCAGTTAGCCCATTTGTATCAATTTCGGAAAAAAATCGAGACACATTAATTTAATTTCAAACCTTAATATCCAAAATCCAACAATAGTAATAATAAAACATACGAACGTCTACTACATCTCAGGATAATGGTAAGGAAGGCGTCTAGCTACACCCTTTTTCAGCTCCCAGGCTATCCTATATCTAAACGTCAAGGCATCGTTTCGAGACCACGTATCATATTCGAGCACATCTGAGCGAGCTATGTAGTCCATGTACTTGAGGACGTAAATCCCGCAATCATGACTGTTATATTGCTTTGGTCGGTTTTCTATCGTCACGACCGTCCAAGGATCTATCATGGTTTTGCTCGTGATGGCTTCCCCCTTAAAATGTCGACACGCTAGTGGAATGATAGTAGTCTGCATCCAACAATAAAAAAGGTTATCAAGCCTATGTAACAAGAAGAATAGACTATGAGCGAAGGTCAAGATATAAACTAACCACCGCATTGATGTACGTGGAGTACATCTGCGCCAGCTGCCGACCAGGTCCGTCTTCCCTTAGGCTATCGTATATGTGGACCACTTTATTCTCTGGAAAGAGAACTAATAGGAAGAAGTGGCTTGCATGAAGAGCAGGTAGCATGATTAGGTTCGCCTCAGCTGCGTGACATTGATAGTCCGCGTTCAAGTAGGAAAGCACGTTTTCAGATGGTCGCCATTCACCCTTGCTTGTCCCTCGCTTCCTCCTCCATTCTGTGAAATCCTTCATGCTATTCACCATGAAGGGGATAACAAAAGAGGCATACATGTTGAGCTTCAAAGTTTGGCAGGGGTTATAATTTAGCTCTCTAACACGCAGCAGATCTATATAAGCGTCAATGAGAAAATTCAAAATATCTGTGTTCGGCGCCAACAGTCTTAGATCTGAGTGAGCTAGGAATGAAGCAACAGGAAAGTCTGCTGTAGCGATTGGCTCATGCCCAAAGTAGTGCCGGTCGATCCAATCCCTTTTGGCCGGACTCAATGGCTTCGTCGGTTGTCCTTTATCCGACCGGATGCTTGGGCGCGATGCCTGGATTCCTACTTGGGTCACCTGAATCTGGGGCTGAGAGTCGTACGCGTCAGGAGGCAAGCGAGTAGACGGCTCCCACACCTGACTCTGGGGCTGATAGTCGTACGCGTCAGGAGGGAAGCGAGTAGACGGCTCCCACACCTGACTCTGGGACTGAGAGTCGTACGCGTCAGGAGGCAAGCGAGTAGACGACTCCCACACCTGACTCTGGGGCTGATAGTCGTACGCGTCAGGAGGCAAGCGACTAGACGGCTCCCTTTGGTAACCCCGGTACGCAAGACTAAAGTTTTGAACTTCAGTCTTGTACCTCTCAATGGACCTCTTGAGATTGTCAGGAGCCTGCGCGACAAACCAGTCAAACCCCTCCAGCTGCTTGAACACCTCAGTGCCCTGGTCAACCTAAAAAACATGCATACAAAATATGGCTAATCATTTCAGGCATGGTAGATAAGGTGCGCAAATAAAAATTGAAACAACACTAGCATGACTTACAATGTTCAATGCCCAGAACTGGTCATAGATCTCACGTGGCGCATACGATGTCTTCCTCGCCTGGGAAGGGCGATTCACCCTCGTGCGCGTCACCTTGAGAAACCATTACAGGTACTCCTCAATGCTGATGCTGTCGGCCTTCAGCGATACAAGGCTATCATATGTTTCTTGCCAGGTATTCCACTGTTGCACCTCGTTGCTCAACAAATTCAAGGCATCAGGCACCTCGAAGTTCGGCCCTCGACCACTCCTGTATGGCCGCATGTCTACAGCGGGTTTTGGTATCCCTTGTAGACAGCCAGCTTGCCTCATAGCTCGATCGGGCATCTGAAACTCACATACTTCGAAGTGAATAAGCGGCACCCGAACCAAACCTGCCAGCACGTACGACACCGGAAGTTGCCAACACCACTCATCCAACCGATGCATCACCTTGCTATATGGCTGCCACGTCACCTGGGATGCATTGAGTATCTCTAGTTCCCCCCGATAGAACTTTAGATGGTGGTGCGGGTCTACCCGTCTCCTCCGGTTGGTCGTAGGCCCCCAGGCCCACACCCTAGGCCACGTCTCATCGGAATATTCCCGCGGTTGTGGACGACCCGTGGGTAGCCTCTCGTAAGACCAAACCTGTGAATGCAAACATTATCTGGAATTAGCACATTAATGCTAGAATATATTGACACGTCAACCAAGAAAATAAATGCTCAAACCTGTAATAGAGTCAGGCAGGCGGCAATGGACTTGGCACCCTTTCTCGTAGCTTTGTGCAGTGCTCGATATAGGTGCGCAAGGACAGCTGAACCCCACGAATACGAGTATACCTCCTCAAGATCCTCCAAGAACACCATATACTTCGGATGCACCGTGTTTTTCGAATGCGTCGGAAGTAATATGGCTCCAATAATATACAGAAGGAATGCTTTCGTATACGTCACGAAATCATGAGGAGTGTATTCATCTGGTAGCACGCCATACTGCTCTCTCAGCCATTTAAGTTTGATGCCGTTCATTGTAAGAGCTTCCCTCGGAATTCCCGGGAAATACTGCCTAGCCATCTTCGCTATGGATGCAGACGTTTTGCTCGAAGTAATGGGTTTGCCGTGACATGGGATTCCAAGTATAAATCCGACGTCCTCTAATGTAATAGTCATTTCACCAAACCGGAAGTGAAATGAGTTCGTCTCGCTCCTCCATCATTCAACTAGAGCGGATATAAGGCAATCGTCGTGTCGAGACCAAATTCCGGGATCGGTGAACATAGATAAATTTTGACGGTGTAATAGTTGTATTTGTTCCTCGTTTAGTACCCACTCATCGTGGTGACTTGTGCTTTGAATTGTTTCCAAAACACCCCTATCGACACCGTCAAATACGTGCCTCGCGACGTGGTCATCGTCATCGTATAGGATTGATGTATCATGAGGTCCGGCGTTGAAATCCATATATCTAAGAACAAAATATAATCGTAACCCAACTTAGTATCCATAATATTTACATTCCAAAACTATAAATGGATCTTTAACCTATCTTACCAATGCATTAGGAAAATTTTACAATGTTCAATTACCAAAATACCCCCGATGAGCGGCAAATTACCAAAATACCCCCGGGGCTTCATTATCACCCTAACGCCCCAAACCAGCTTCAAAACAACCTTTCAGGTGTTTTACTTACATTTCTGGACTAGAAAGTCCTTTGAAAAACTTAACACCATAAAATTACCAAAATACCCCTCTCAGGGTGACAAATTACCAAAATGCCCCTGGCATCAGAACAATCTCAAAAGTGCTTTGAAATGCTATTTTAATCTTCCCTAATTCATTCTTGATCTAAAAAGTATTCTACGGACTTTTTGCCCAAAAATCCCGAATCGGTGTCCGGATCGAGCGCTTAAAAGCCCGTTCGGCCAAAAAAATAGCTAACGACTTTGGAATGGCCCGAATTCCTGGGGGATGGAACTTCCCAACATCTTAGGGTTCTCATAAAAGTTTCGCGCAAAATCGCGCTGGCTTGATATTTTAAATTATAGTGCAAAGTTACAAGATTCCCCTCAATCAGTTAACCCCTTTCCAGTATTTGGAAAAATCTGAAATTTTTCCCTGATATAGATATTTTAAAAATAACTAGGGTCTCTTTTTCGTACTTTGGTAAAATCTAGCTCTAGCTATTTTTTATAAATTAGTAAAAAATCATAATTTAGACGCCCTAAAAATCGCTATTTTGGAATCTATAAATGTAATACCGCTCATCCGATCTTCGATTGATCTGATTTTTGTTTCCTTCAATTTGTATTTTTGTTATCTTCGATTTGAGTCTACAATGACTATTTTTGAACTTTGAAATTAACATTGAATTAAAAGAAAACCCAAAAAATACTTACTTGTTTTGACTTGATATATTTAAAGAAAAATCCACCGATCTTTTAGCGGTTATCAACCGAGCTTCTAGCGTAAAAATTTTTTGTTTGTATTGTTGTAGGTGAGATATGGAGTACGAAGATAGTTGGTAAAGATGATGGAGAGTGGAAGAAAGGGTTCGGGGAGGAGGGATTATAAAGAGAAAAAAGCGAAGGAAAGAGAAGAAAGAAGACATAAAAAAAATCCGTGAGTGAGGGGGAAGGACACCACGTGGCATCAGGGGAGGGGGAAGGGGGGCCATGGGGAAAGGGGCATCACGGGGGGAAGGGGGGCCATGGAGGGCATCACGGAGGGGACACCACGTGGGGGGGGGGGTGGGGGGACCGTAACACTTTGTTGCGGTTGGCATGCCAACTGCAACAAAGTGTTGCGGTTGGGCATGGAGGGGGAGACGGGGCCATGTGGCGGGGGAAGGGGATGCCACGTGGCGGGGGAGAGGGGGACCGGGGGAAGGGGGCCAACCGCAACAAAGTGTTGCGGTTGGGCATGGGGGGGCCATGGGGGAGGGGAGGACGGGGGGAAGGGGGGCCATGGGGGAAGGGGAGGCCACGTGGCGAGGAAGGGGGACACCACGTGGCGGAGGGGGGGCCATGGGGGAAGGGGAAGGCCACGTGGCGGAGAAAGGGGACACCACGTGGGGGTGGGGGGCCAACCGCAACAAATAGTTGCGGTTGGGCATGGGGGGGCCTGGGGGGGAGACGGGGGGAAGGGGGAGGGGGGGCCATGGGGGGGGGGCGCAACCGCAACAAAGTGCTGCGGTTGTGTATTTGCGAGTAATAATTGCAACCGCTACTCTTTGTAGCGGTTTGGTGGAGAAATTTTATTTCTCCACCGGTCGATAGGGTTCGGCTCCCATATATATATATATATATATATATATATATAAAGTTGAAACATTTTCTTAAAATTGCGACACGTAAGATTTTTAGAACTCTATCTTTGCGACAAGTAGGACTTTTTAAGAGTATTCTCCTTCTAACACGTAAGCTTCAATTTTGTATATGGTAATCCCTTAACTTAGTTGGTCTCTTTATTTAGAGTCCAACTTTTTTTAATTAGATATATAAAATTCAAGAATCCTATTTATTTTGGTATTCTTTTCTTTTCTACTCTATTTAACTCTTTACTATAATTTATTATTAAAAAATTCGTAGGTATAATTTATGCAATATTTTAAAACTTTATAAAACTAAAAAAACTAATTATACACCTTCTAAAACTCAACCTAATCAATATACTTTTACATTAGACCTTAATTTTGATTATTAAAACTTAAAAAGTACTTTAAAATAATAATATAAAATCTCAAAAATATAAAATACGAAAACAATACCCTACTTACTAATTCTTTAGTATGATCATTAGCCCAACTTTTCTATTTAACTCTTTACTATAATTTATTATTAAAAATTCGTAGGTATAATTTATGCAATATTTCTAAACTTTATAAAACTAAAAAACTAATTATATACCTTTTAAAATTCTACATACTTCAACTTTGCATGTGATAGTCCCCTAAGTTAGTTGGTCTCTTTATTTAGTGTCTAAGATTTAAGAATCCTATTTATTTGGTATTTTTTCTTTTTCTACTCTATTTAACTCTTTAATTTAATTATTAAAAAATTTTGTAGATATAATTTATGCAATATTTTTAAACTTTATAAAACTAAGAAACTAATTACAAACCTTCTAAAACTCTACCTAATCAATATACTTATACATTAGGCCTTAATTTTGGTTACTAAAATCTCAAAAGTACTTTAAAATAACTATATAAAATCTAAAAAATGTAAAATATGAAAATCATACTCTACTTATTAATTCTTTAGTATGATCATTAGCCCGACTTTTGTAAATTTTATAAAATTATAAATAAAAAAAACCAAATCCACTTCTTTAGAGCTCTACATAATCTAAAAAGGCTTCATTTTGGACTATTAACTTCTTAAAAATCTCACAAATGTAATCAATTAATCTTTACAAATTAAAAGGTAAACTTTTCATAGAGTATATTTTCTTTTTTACCTCAATCTTTTAACATGTTACGCACAATATGAACAAAATATTTAGAACCAATTATATTGGATCTCAAAGAAAAATTAAAATGGATTGAAGAATAATTTGTGACAAGCTGAAAATAAGTTTGTAGAATAAAAGAGACGAAAAGATAAAGTAGTTATAAGAATCTTTTACCCTTCATAAACAACTACATAAATAGAGAAGCCTGGGTGGCCCCAGGGTGGTGATGGTATAACCGAAATATCGGTACTAGATGTGAGAGTGTGAGGGTTTCAATATATACAATTATGCGAGTGATTAGTCATGCTAATTACAATAGTGATAATTATTGTGGTAAAATTAGAGTGTTGGTAGTGAGATTTGGATTATGTAGTGACAACATGTGGCTGTAGCGGTGTTGGGGTGTAGTATGCTGATGCTTGTGGTGGTAATAGTCATAACTAAACGGTGGTAGTGTAAGAGGTGATCGTTGTTATTAGAGTTGCTGTAGTGGTAGCACTAAGGTGTTTCGAGGTAATATTAATTTACATTACAGTACTGATTGATAAGTTATGATCTAAACTGGATTGAACAAGTGATGAACCTAAAAAAGCTGACGATAGAAACATGAAAGTGCACTAACGAGCAAAAGTTATGATATGGTGAAGGTAAATATATTTGTAGTGATTATGATAGCGTTAATTAATGTATTTGGAGGTAGTGTTATAGACGAGTTACGCCGAAAATCTTATGCAGAAAAGCGATGAACTTAAATAAAAACATAATGACTTTAATTAGGCATGTATAGATAGAAACACTTTCAATGTTATTTTTCCTTTTCATTATGCACTTGACAAATAACATACACAAAGAGTTTCTCACGAAGAAAGAAGGTGAGTGAATTTGAAATTTATACTTATAGAAAGATTGAGGTTTATATACACCACCAGTAAATAAGTTATAAAATTCTTTACTAGATTAAACTCACAAAAAATTGGAAGTGATAATACAAATAACTGACTTTTAAAAAAAAATATTGGTTCCGGATATATTATTGATACATACTAACGATTATATCTACAAAACTCCAAATATTAAACTAAAAAAGTTTAAATTCAGTTAAATAATAGTACGAGATTGTTGTCATATGTTATTCCGAAACGTTAATGAAAAGGCATCCTAAGTCTTTAAGACTTTTAATTGTAACGTTCACATTTTATTTGTGAGTAAAAATTGATCATATTAAATCATGTATTTTACCTTTGTTGTTAATGTATGCTTTTATAATATTAATTTTTCAAAAGTTCTATTCAAAGGCAATCTTCTGTATAATAAATTTCTTACCTGTAGTTGAAACAATAACAGTTATAAACAATTTATAAAAATACATTATAAAAATATTTTTAGAAAGTTAGAAAAATTAACAGTTGTAAAATATTTATAGAAATAATATTGGACAATATTTGAGAAATTAAAGAATGTCCCGTGCGTTGCACGGGTCCCTTAGCTAGTATTTTCTACTTTGAAAGAACGTAGGAATTTTATAAAAAATTACTACCACAAGTACAAATGAAGAGTATCGCTGTCACGCTATTTTCCTTCCACCGCTACAACTTAATTACGAAATGTTCAATGGATGCAAAGGTTTTTTTGTTTTTTTTTTATTCAAGCAACGAGTAAACAGGCAATAAGCTAAAAAGCTACAAGAAAATTCCTAAACTAATTAAGAGGCTGCCTGCTGTCATGGTAGACTTTTGTTGATTGTTTGTGGCTAAAATCTAATACTACAATAGACGGTTGTTGGATGTTACGTTATTTTCAATAGACAAGAACAACAACTATGAATAAAACGAAACTACCACAAGCTTTAGTGATTAAATTTGGGCGGTTTTCCGCCAAACTAGGTACATTTGCTGTGACCGATTTAAATGTATGAGATCCTAGATGTTTTGTCAATAGATTCGTAGGGCCTCAAGTGTGACATCTCAACTTAATAAATCATTCCCTTGATCATTACCAAGATTATAAACTCAGGGTAATAAGGTCAACCTCATGCACCATCATCCACAGTGAGTCCTTTCCCTAACAGGACTAATTGAAAGTTGGTTTCTTTTGCCTATTTCATTTTATTTGGATGATGGAAGCCACACTCGGGGCGTGTTGGTTGGCGGTGTTAAGAGCGATTTAAATAGAGCTCTTGTATTTTACAAAAGAAGGAACATTATCGTCTTCGAGAGTTTTGGCGATGAAAGACTGACCATTTGTTCCATTGAAATGATTAGTACATAGTGATGAGTTTGATTTTTCTATGGTCAAAAGTTATTTTAGCTGCCTTTACTGCACATAAACCCGATGTAACAGTAGGGTTCGAATCGATTTAGATTCTTTAATTGCATCTGCATCTAACACATGATATTAAGCACCGATTACTTCTCTTTTTCTATGTTTTAATTAGTTTGACTTTCTGCATCTTGCTTTCTTTTTTTATTCCAGTTTTTTTGTGATATTGCCAAGTTGATAGAGTTTGGGATCTTTTATTGGGCCCTTAGTAGGCCATGTATAGTAAAAGGGCTATACTCCTACCGAACCATAATTCTTTCCAGAAGTTAGTTGAACGTAATGAAGTTCAGAAACTGCAATTTGGTTCCAAGTTTATATCATTAAGCTTCCTTTTGGATCAATTTCCTAGACAATCAAAGAAGGATAATTTGACGTATTGATCTGACTCAAACGAATTTTAAGAGTTTAGTGGTCACTTTGACACAAATCGATATCCAGTGATCAAAACTGAAGTTATCTAATAATACAGTGGTTAATCGAATAGTTAACTATATATGTTAAGTGGTTGTTTGCTTTTCAAACGCTCTGGCAGGTGCCTTAGGCGGATTTTTGTATTGTTTATATTGTGCAGCAAGCCAAGTTCTAATCAAATCAGGTCTAAACACAATTTTCAATAATCTGATTTCATATTGCGACGTATTGAGACTGGATAAGACTTTATTATACCTTTTTACCTATGTTGTCATCCAGCCGTTGTCACTTTTTTTACATTTCTTTTCATGATAAAACATTGGACAGTGAAATTTTCATGTCCCTGTTTAAGTGAGTCATGTCTCCCTTCTTTGCACAAATCCGACAACGTGTCACTTATAGTCATTGTTTTCATTAATTTGACAGCTTGAATAACAGTAACCAACTTGCCTGAGGACGACCCTGCTTTTAATGGAGACTTGTTCTTGAGCCAATTTTCAATTTATCGGTGACGTGGCATGTTGACGTTGAGGCCTTAGAGAAGATCAGCCTTGCTAGTCCAAATTCCTTGAGGCTTGAGGTAAACAGTGACTATCTAGTCCAAAAGTTTAAGCCTTTAGATAATGATCCAACAACGTTATCATGACTAACTGTATACATGCAAATCTGAATGCTCAAAGACCAATATCCACCGGGATATTGAGGAAGTGCAATGGTCAGGTAAGGGTTGGCATCATATCACGGCGTCTTTGCACTTCATTAAGCGTCCATATTGGGTATATATAGAGTGCCTTCCCCAAGTTCTTCTACGTTTGATTGTTCCGTAGCCCATGCGTACGAGACCCAGGGACTCCCTTGTCCCGATCAAGCAACAAAGTTTGCCAGAAGAAGTAATTACACTCTCGTAACCTACGCTAATCAGCGTAGCACATTTGAGGAAGATCTAGCAAGGCGTCACGCACCTACACTTGGATATAAATAAGCAACATAAATATGGCTGCAAGTCTTGTATACTTGAGGGCATTTGTTCTATCTAGCTAGCATCTTCAAAACTTGAATCACTCTTTTGACATTTTTGCAGCAATCCTGTGACTAAAGGTAACAGTGATAACCATCTGCTTAATTTACCTAGTGTCGTACTCCTGCATCCGAAGCTGTATAGCAGATCTTTTCCTCTATACATCACGTGCTTATCATCCTCTCCCCCATGTTTATGCATCTACCTCATTTTAGAGTTGCAGACAACGCATTCGATTTCTTCATTTTTTCAATGGTTACCAGTACTGCTACATCACCTACAGGTTTGTGTCGATAAAATTAGGCTCGGCAAATTCTCTTTATTACAAGTACACTAAAAAACCATATCCCGATAGTCATTCAGAACTTGGAATGCTGTCTATGCCCACTTTGAAATCGGAAAAAACCATATCCCGATATTCTATGTTTTAACATAAAATTGGATCATATGTTACAACTATCCACGAAAAATGAAATATTGGTTACGTCGCGGCCAAAGCAAATGCAAATTTGTGGTATTGATTTTAAGCTGATGCTACTGGTTGACTTGATGAAGCTAAGCCACAACCAGGCATTTGCATTTTGGTTACAGACTATGCGCTCTTACTGGCCCAACATGCCCAAGATGCTGAACAAGAAAGGATAGCTGGCCTCAGCAACCGTCTTACAGTATTGTATCATTACTCAGCACTCCTGAAACTTCTCCATGACATCGAACTTTCTCTCATCCTGTTGGGTTACATCCTGCAGGTCATCTCTCGTTGTTGAATGATATTTTTGTGCGCAGCCCTTACCAATAAATTGTCAGTCACACCATGGCTCGCTGTCCTTCTCCTCAAATTCGTGCTGCTTAAATGATATTCGACAATTTTTCATGTTTTTTATGCAACAGTTTGTTTTACCCTGTCTGCATTCTTCGCATATCTTATTTTCGCATGTCTTATTTTTGCCTTTAAGTTCTATGTAAGTCCCACCACGCTTCTGAGCGTACTCTGAGGGTGTGTCAATATTAATAGGTGTTTGAGTAGTTTGTTGTGCAATTTGAAAAAAGTCTTTTGAAATTGTAATTGTATTATTATTTGCTAATAAGAAATTTATCCCAAGGATAATTTTGCCCTCTTGATGTAAAATAGGAGCACAAAATGCATGTTTAAGTAAATATGGTTTTGATTGTGTATTACATGGGGTTAAAAAGGTGATAGTTGCATTAGTAATATATGTAGTGTATTGAATTGGAGTGTTGGAAAAACCAACTCTAGTTACTAGTTTGTCTAGGATTTTTATATAATCACTGTTAATTATAGAAGGATCTAGTACTGTAATTGTACAGCCAGTGTCAATAATTGCATTAGTTTCTACACGTTTTTTATGGTGTATAATCTGTAGTCTAATAGTTACTAGATTATTAAATCTTGTTTGTGTACAAAATTTGTCAATATTAAATTCTTGCATTAGCTGTTTATTAGGATCATCTAAATTTATAGTTTCTATGAGATTTTCTTTAATATGATCTAAGGTATCTTCAATTTGTATTATTTTTTGTTCTAAATATTCTAATCGTCTATTAACATTCTTATCGTAATAAGTGTTATCTTGTGTTGATTTAGACGTATTTGTTTTGCTGATGTCTAAATTGTATTTTTGTTTTAGGCATTTAGTGCATGCTTCTTTATAGCATAAATTGCATTTGCATCTTACTTTAATGGCGGGATACCATTTACAGATATAACATGTATTGGTGTCTAAACCTTTTCCTAATTCCCATTGGTGTTGACAATTGTCTTCTGTGTTTAAGTTTTGTTCTGAGGGTTTAAACATAAAATTATAGATTTTAGATTGTTTTAAGGAGTTTATAAACATGTCTATTTGATCAGTAGTTTCGACGGGAAGCACTTCTTCCTCATCATTGCTACTTAAAGAACAAATGTCTTCTGCGTATTCTTCTATAGATTTGATACTATAAATACTTTCAGTATCACTTAACGTTTCATCTACTTCTAGTAAATCTTCATTTGTATTATTAACTATCATAGATTTGAAATTATTATTATTTTGTCTTCTAGGACAACTAGAACTTAAATGATCAGGTTCTCCGCATGAATAGCATGTAATTTTATTTTTATAGATGCGTCTATTGTCATATTTTCTAACATGTCTTGGATTTAAAAAAGGTTTTCTAGCTCTACTTTTTCGTAGGAAATACGTCTTTCTAGGTTGTTTTGGCCTTCTCAAAGGCTTTCTAGTATATTTAGGTCTAGATTCTTCTTGACCATAGTGTTGAGGTGTATATATTTCTTTACAAAAGCTTGTTTCATTTTTAAGTTATCTAGCAATTTGTATATTAGTACATTTTGAAACTAAAATTTCTATTACTTGTTCAAAGACACTTCCTAAGGAATAGGCTGGTCTTTGATTCGGGTTTTCGTAAACTTTTTTAATTGTTTCACTAATTTCTCGTCCTAAAGCTCCTGGTAATTTATATAAAAATTTGTCTATAACATTTGAGTTGTATATGTTTCCACTTTGTGAGGCAAAATAATAGTATTCTTGCATAAAAGGTTTTATATTATGCCAGTTATATAGATGTACTTGTTCTAATTTTCTAGCCGCTTCTATTTGTATAATAGTATCTCCAGTATTGGGATTTCTTCCTGTTAATATTAATTGTATTGTGTTTACAAAATTATAAGGATTGGGGCCTAAGTCTGCCATTTCTTTTAAATCATTAGGATAGGCTTGCTGCCATTCTTCAAAATTAGTTTTAGCTATTGGTCCTAAGAATTGTGTCATGTATCTTATCATTTCTTCTCCTGTTTCTAAATTATCTGACTGTTTAGTAATGAAATTTGCTACTACTGCATCTTTCCATACTTGTATATAATTAGTTCTTTGTTGTGGATCGACTGCAGTTATATTTAAAATAAAAGGTTCTGCTGCCTTTTGTATTTTAAAATTTTGTTCTAAAGGATGTTTTTTACCTTTGGGTCTATAATTTGGTCTTTCATATTTTGTATTTTCTATTGTTGCACTTTGTCTTGGTAGATTGCCATATGCATATTGTGGTCTATTTGTAGGTTGAGTTGTATAGAATCTACTACCATCATTATTTTGATTATGTGTGGTTCCTGAACCACCACTTTCGTCCATAAGAATGTATGGAGTTTCATTCATTAGGTTAAATTTGGTATTTCTTAAAGAAATTTGAGTTGTAACAGATTCTGCATCATTTGTTTCTTCTAATTCTTCAACATCTTCTATTGTGATAGAATTTGCGTCTATATATGAATTCATTTTGTTGTTTAAATAGTCCTCTATGGTTCCTTCTGTAATAGAATATAATTCATAATTGTTTAAAAATTCTTCTTCTATACTTATTTCTTCTAGATATATATATTTTAAAAATTCTTCTTCTTCTTTTAGATTAACATCTTCTAAAAGATTATTTAGATTAACATCTTCTAAAAGATTATAATCTTTTTGTCTTATAGTTTCTATTTCTTCAAATGCTTTATCAATTTTATTGTCTAACTCAGTTTTATAATTTATTTCCGGTTCACATATATCTATATGAACTGGTTGCGAGATAAAGGCTTGGCTTAGATCTAGGTCTTTTAAGTCTTTCATTATATCCGAGTCTATATCTGTTATAATTTCTTCAGGTTGATTGAAGATATCAATTACACAGCTTTACTCTTGAAACTGCAGGTTCACAGTGTGATTGGAGAATGTATTTGCAGAGGCGTAAATTACGGAGAAGAGTTTTGGTAGCCATGGGAGATGATCGTTTTTTTTTTTCTTTTGAGAAACCGTTTGTAGCTTTATTTTGACGGCGCTGAAGGTATTTATAGCTTATTCTTTTTGTGTTAAAAAAACTAGTTAAATTGGGCCTGAAACCCGTCAAATTCTGCAGGGCTTTGAGTTGTGTCATCAAGTATCATCTTGCTAGGCCCGGCATGAGCACATGTGTGGCCCTGCCCTAGTGTCCCGGCATGTCGCGGAGTAAGTATTTTATTTAGGCTTGGTGCAACTTGGGTTATATAGGAAAATAGTTCACTACCAACGGTGATACCACGTTATCAGATATCACGTTACATCTTTGATAACGTGGTATCACAGTCCAAACAAATCACATTAATGCGCCATCTTAGAGATCCCGTCACCACTCACCCACGTCAACAATGGAATTCCGGTCACCATCTACCCAGTCCAAAGCGGAGAGCCCCCCAGTGACAGTGGTAATCCTTTTCTCAGTCGGACCGTGGCATCAAACTGGCCCGCTGGCTACGAGTTTTGACGGGGCGAGTGGAGATAACGAGGCGTGGGGGATATATAGCCCGGAGACCGTGGCATCGAACTGGCCCGCGGCAGGTAATGGTAACTGCCCGGCCTTAATAAGTTTTTTTCCGACATTGTGGCCAAGTTCATTAATGTCATGAATTTGCCAATAATTTTTATTAGAATAAAAGTATGGAACCCGCCAACTCAATTCAAATTGAATCAACCCCAACTCAAACCATTTTTTGATTTCTTGCGTTGGGTGGATTCTTTTTGCTCGCTTTTTAATGCTGATACCTTTTCTTGCCCAAGCGGACCCTTAGAGGCCACGGTTTTTGTAAGAAAAAACTACGCAATCTTGCTATATAAAAATATTTTTATTGCTTGACTTCATAATAAATTAGTTTAGATAATTATTGGGTGTAAAATCATACAAATGCCATGATAATTTAGTGAAATAATGAAAACTCACCTTTGAATTATCCCAAATTACGTCGCTTACGGTCACAACATAAAAATAAAATAAAAAGAAGCAAATTTCTTCTTGTATAATATATGTATCCAGAGAAAGTGCGATATCCAATAGCAGGTGTCAGATAATTTGAAATTAGTCTTATAAGATCATATTCATAAACTCATAGTATTAGTACTTACTTTGTCTAGTCATTTTTGAGAAGGTATTGTCCCATGATAAAGTGGTGGACCCGGTAATTAGAGAAGATATCAAAACCAACTCTCAAAAGTTATGTTCAGCTATGTTCTTTAGTTGGGTTGCCGATGGTACTCGAATCGAGCCAATTCGATTAAGTTGCTAATATTATCTGACAATGAGAGAGAGAGAGAGAGAGAGAGAGAGAGTAGGGATGGCAATTTGATCCGCACCCGCCGGATATCCGACCCGCCCCGCTCCTATAGGAGCGGGTTTTATTGACTTTGACCGGGTCATGGAGCGGGTATGGTAATAAAATTCTAAACCCGCTACGGGTGCGGGTCGGGTTTGGTAATTAGTTTAACCGCCCCGCACCCGCCCCGCATATATTATATGATACTTTTAATCTTGACCCTAGATAGAAATCACTTTATGCAATCTTAGCCGTCCATTTCCAATAATATAAATGGTGGACAAAACCCTAGCCTCATTTTCTCTTCTTCTATCCTGTTGTGCCGCCCTCACTTTTCACCTATTCTCTCCCCCTCCACAGACCACCGTCTCTAAGCTCACAATTTCCACCGTCCGCCGAATCACAGCCACCGTCCATTTCCTCTTCCATTTAGGAAAGGATTGTTTCATTCCCCATGTTGCGAGATCGTGAATAGATACAAGCGGGAAGTGTATGAGGTGTCGCGGACTCGACGTCAATCTTCAAATCCAAGCACCATCAATCATCAGATCCAAGCAAGAAGTTTAAGAAGTGACCTCAATCTTCAGATCTCATGTTTAGCACAAAAACAAATCTTGCCGATGGCTCTTTGGAAGTTGGCAAAGTTTTGTCCTACAAAGTTTTTGTCTTAGCCTTACATATAAACGTGCTTTTCTAAGGTCTCACAAGAGACAAATTTTGCAGGCAAAGTCTTTAGATCTAACCAAAGTTCGGCACAAGAGACGGATTTTGGGTTTTTGTATATGGTTTAGTTTTACAGTTTGGATTATTGTTGTACATGGTCTAGTTTTACAGTGTGGAAATTTTGTTCATCTTTTCACAATCTGAAAATAGGTCGGAGCGGATCGGGGCGGAGTCGGATTTTTTTATATTTCAACGGATCGGGGATGGTATTCCCATCCCTTGACCCGGCGCCGGGGCGGGGCGGAGTCGGAGCCGTGTATAGGGCTACCGGGGCAGATACGGATCTTATAAGATCCGCATCCGACCTGCCCCATTGCCATCCCTAGAGAGAGAGAGAGAGAGATTATGGGCATATGTGCCTAAGTTGAGAGTAGACCTTAGCACATACACTGAGGTATTAAGATGGAAGATTGTGATATCTATATTGGATGTAATTGGCCTTTAAAACCCTACCCATAAATTCATAATTACCTACTTGATGGACCGTGGATTAATTCGACTACTACAACAACTTAATAAAGTTCTTAAAGCATCAAATTGTAATAAGAAAAGCTTTAAACATACATCAAAGTGATACATCTAGTGTACCGGATTAATTAAATCGGATAATTATGATGCGGCATGACGGGCGGGCAAAAACTTGCTCCAAATTCAACGGTGCAGTTTTGTATCATGCCTGCAATTATGTGTATCGGCCTACTTTGATTTATGTGTCATCAAACCCCAAAGAGAGGAGAAAAATCAAAACGAAGCAATAGTAGAAAGTTATTACATTCATGATAACAATATAGGATCGCAGGAATCTTTATATTTTAGTTTCAACAAAAATAAGTAACTTTCAGAAAGAGAACTCAATACTATACATCAAAGCAACTCTCCCACCAAAAAAAAATAAAGGAGAAAATTGAAAATCTTGAACACCAATCCAACCAGTAAGACGGCATTGTGAACATCACAAAAATATAAACGCAAAAATGGTGTATACGGTAGCCAGGATGACTACAATGAAGATCTGATCGGCTATGGACATTGTCTTACAATTGCAGTTGCCGACACCGAGATTCAAATTCGAAGGCGAGCACTTAAGCTCAACAAGGAAAGCAGTATGGACTCCTTTTGGGTTTTGCTCGAGGTTTAGTTTCCCAGAAAATGATTTGAACTCTCCAAGGCTCCATTCCTACAGTGATCAGCAAGACAATGTGAGAATCTTTACGCTTCCAGAAAATATCATAATCTGCAAGGCTCTATTCGCATATGATAGGCCCCAAAACTTCATGATCGTGTTTGGTTCTTGTTAATAAATTGGGTCAATGGACACATTATCCGCCCACTAACAGATAATGTGTATTTGTTAGTCTGGATAATTACAGTTAATTAGAGGATATTTATCTCCTAAGTGTTTGAGGTTAATACATCTTTATCTCCTAAGAGTTGGAGGTAAAGTCAGTCTCTAATTGTATCTCTATATAAAGGCTAGAGATATCCCAATAAAAAAAAGAAGTCAATAGTAATAATCCTCTCTATATAGCACTCTCTCTAGAGCAATCACCAAGCTCTAGGATTTGGTTCGTGGACGAAGAACTCGACTCTAGTAGCCGTTTTCGTACCTGCGAAAAAGATCAAGCGTGTTGGAGGCTCGTAACAACAAGGATCCTACGTCGGAATTTTCGGAGACTTCGTACGGTATGTTTTCGAACCCATTACGTGTTACGTGATAGCACAATGATTGTTGTAATCGTTTCAACAGTTCTTATTGAACAGGTTGCTGCCATTGTACAGAATACCATTATTGGGGTTAACCTGGTATACTGCTTAAGCTATCTCAATCTTTACATAGTCGAATTAACAAAGTTGAAGAATTTCAGTCTCTTTATCAATTTGCCATTCTAGATGGACAACTTTTGGCCAAAAACTGTTACGCTGAAAGTTATACCGTTTTGTAGATGAGAGAGGGCACAAGAGGACAGACGGAACAACATCTATATGGCTATCAAAAGGTGATATGCGACTAGGGTAATCAAAACGAACTGGATACAAACTTACCTCAAGCTTTTCTCCAATGGTAACTATGATCGCGTCTGTGCTCTTGTTGAAGGACATGTGACGTTTCTCTGACCGGAGAACGATGTCGCCTTGCCCTACCGAGAGGTGGAGGCTTAGAGCGTATTCACGTGACTCGTCCTTAGCTTGTCGCACCAATGCATATGTTGATCTAGGAGAGTAGCATGATTGCATCTATATACGCTCAATGCTGATCCAGTTGGTTGAATTTTCTTCGAGCATTTTTTCCTTGTATTACTTGATATTACTTGAGCTAGTTCTTCAGCTATTTTCTCAAGATTTTTGGCAACATTCTCTATCTTTAGGCTGCAAATGAGAAATGTGACAATTGTCAACATAAAAAGGCAACGTTAGAACACCATTGTATCAAATGAGTTGATTTACATTAAAGTTGTGATACCCAACACGAATGTAATAGGAAAAGTACCTCTCAACCTATAGGGCAAGAAAGAAAAGGTTTGTTGGTTATTTTGATTTATGACAAGTACGGAGCAATACTTTTTCTTGATTTGACCAAACCTAACGCAACCATTGGTTACGTCATTTACCATTACTCTTACGTTCAAATAAATAAGCAAAAAGACATTTTGCGGTGAATCTTTTTCGCTAAATTATCTTTAGGATCATTTGTGCATAAAACCGTAAAGTTAGAGGCGGATGAATATTTCATCCTAATGTTTCAATTTTAGCACAATTCATTTAAAATTGTCCAATTTGTGCTTAATCTACCGATTAACGGGTTGAAGTCTATCTTTTGGACGTCCTTTAATCTTTCAAGGGTAGAATAAAACTCCCTTCCCCCCTCCCACCCCTTGAAAACCATTAGCCTCCTAGTTCACTTGGTAGTCAAGTCAGCTCGTCTAATTCCCTCATACAAGCCCACCATCACCATTAATGTCCTTCGCGTACCACCACCAAACCCCCCAAATTAGCCACCAGTAAACCCACCAAAAGTTTTACTGTCACTAGCTCCACCAAGACCAACACTTCTATCATTACCTAACACCATATCCATACCATCTTTAACGCCAATACCAACATCACCGCCACTATCGTCAAAATCATCACTACCAACACCAAGCCCACAACTACTGTCGTTGCCACTACCATTAACATTAACACCACCACCAATTATAACTTCTCTGTCCCTTCTTCTAAAACCCCAAACATCGATTTAATTCTAGTGTTTAGTATGGATTTTAACTTTGGCTTTTGGAGATGGTGGCGGTGCAGTGGCGGGGTGGGGTCGCACCTTTGGTTTAGGGTTAGGTTAGGATTTTAATTTTGATTTTGAAAATGGTGGTGGTGCTATCGCGCAATGGCTCTGAATTGGGTTTGATTTTAATCTCTACATTTTAAAATTCTTAAAATATGAAATCTCTGAATTCGCAAAGTTAAATGTTTGGCAACAATAATGAAAGGAATTAGTGTGTAACAATAATTGGTTAATTATGAAATAAGTAATATATTAATGAATCGTTAAAACAAAAGATTGTTACACACTAGAAAGTGATGAACGGTTAGAAAACTAGAAAAAATGTAATACAAAAAAAGTTTTGAATTGTTGATAGAAGGTACGTTTTTGAATTCGGAAATCCCTCTTTAAATTCTTTCTAGAACTTGACAAAAGTCTACTTTTTAATGTTAAAGCATTACAAGGAATTAAGTATTTAGCGAGCCCAATTAGCTATGATCACGTTGGGTATATAAAAAATTTAATAGTAGGTTTCAAGATTGCACCGCGTCGTATTTATATCTCCGATACATTATAGTTTTTTCTCAAGTTAAACTTCGCTCTAGGCACAACCTACGTATGACGCCACTCAAGTATGACGCTATCTTACCCTACGAACCAACAAAAGCAGAAGCCTTTAAAGCTAGGGGACTTTACAGGCTATAAAACACTCAGACTCGGCCTACTTAGGACCATGAACCAGCAGTTTAACCTAACTAGCTCATCGTACCGGCCCGACTGAAATGAACCGGAAAAAGTTACGGCTATTACCTTAAACTCCGATAATTTTCAGCTCCGATCATGTCTTTGACTGATGCCGCCATATCATTATCCAAGCTACACAAAAGAAGCTCCTTGTGGTCGCCATAACGTAGACGGTTCTCCGATGACACTCCCAAGAGAGATTCAGCTTCCAACCGCAACTCCTCTCCCGATATGCCATGACCATTAATCCGAAACGCTCCGAACTGCAGAACTGACCTCAAAAGCAAATCGACATAATCAGGATCCCTCGATACAAGGGATTTGTAATCAATATCGGGAAGAACCGACCGATGCCCATAACCAGGGAGGGTTAGTTCAGGAATTCGCTTTGATTCATCGACGTAGTTTGAGAAGATGGAATTTGCGGCTGACCGTGAACCTTTTCCGGTTGGGATCGGAGATGGTGGCTCCACTGGTGCGGATGAGCGTGACCGAGTCTGCGTGCTTGTGATAGCCATGATTGAAGAGAAGAGAGTAAGCCTAGAAAAGTTGTTTGGTTTGTTTAGGTCCAAAGGCACTTTCAGCTCTATAACAATGCATGGCCCATGGTGGGGTGGTGTAAGTTAGACGTAGTAAGCACGTCTTTGAAGAATGAAGGTTAGAGTCCAAGTTACCAATTTAGCTATCTAAAGAGGCTCCTTAACAAAGTCCCTCGAGCTCATTTTCCGGCAAAGCACTTGGCACCGGGCGGGGGGGGGGGGGGGGGGGGGGGGTTGATCGTCCCCCTCCACTTCAAACTTAAGTACTAAACCCTTCCACAGTTACGGAAATTAGACACCTTTTGCAGAAACCGTTAAATTTAATAGAGTGTGGTCATCACATGCGTTGGCTAACGATTTTTGAAAAAAAATGACAATTTTGCCCTTTTCCCCCTCTTCTTCACTCCCTAGTCCCCACGTCAGACCCCCCACCCCTCCTTGCAACTCTGCACACGCAACACCCCCTTCAGCCCAGCCCTCAGCCCCTTCCTCCCAAACTCTGCATGCACACTTCCCCCCATCAAACCAGCCCCCCTCCCCTTTCCTTCCAACTCTATACACACCCCTAAATCTGTCACACCCATCACCCCACCATGCACACATTCACACAACTTTGCATAGACCGATGAATGCACCCTCATACACACAGTGCTCACACTCACACAATTCTGCATGTGTTTTGACTATGTGTTTTGGGTGTGCGTGGTGCGTGTGTGTGTTTTGCGTGTGTGAGACATAGAGAAAGAGATAGATAGAGAGCACTGTGTGTGTGTGTGTTTTGTGTGTGAGAGAGAGAGCACTCTGTGTCTGTGTGTATTTGTGGATGCGTGCTTGTGTGTGGGTAATACATCTCCCACCGTGATCTATAGCAGAAGGAATACAACTAAGTGAACAACAGTGACTCTTTTGTTTACTTTAATGGTAGTGACAGTGGCAGTGAACATTACCGATGGCCAAAGGTGTCGAGCAGCAAAAAGCTGGTAGCTTAACTAATTAATCACAGATGGAGACAGACACACAGAGGAAGAACCAAGTGCAGGAAAGAAAGAAGAGAGAATAAAAGGGAATCTGGAAGCAGGCACAGACACTACAAAGCAAGTTGGCGGCTAATTTTGATTACTGCAATCGAATTTAAGTACTGCACTAACTATCTGAAAAAGAAAAGAAAAACATGGAAAAGAAAGAGACAAGCCTTTTCTTGGCAACTTTGGAGCTTTTCTTGTTTCCATCATTTTCTCTCTCTAGAAAGTCCTAACTTTCTTGTGCTTGGCACTCTTAGATTAGCTCACAGTTTGGCTCGATGTTTTCCAAATTCAATTATGGGTCAAACATTGCAAGTTCTTGTCTGCAAGACTTCATTCCACTGATTCTTGTGTTACTGTAATTAGGATTTTGTTGCCACTTTTTTACTTCTCCCATTCTCTGCTTTAGGGTAAGTGAAAATGGGGGAGAATTGTGTTCTTCCTTAACAAACCCACCAAGCCACTGAGGAAGATTCTTCTGACCAACGTCACCAGATGAAATCTTTGTCTATCACTCCACTCTCTGTTTTCTTATCTGTAGAACCGTGTAAAGTACATGCAATCTTTGAGTTAACTTTGCTTTCTTAGGGTGTAATTGGATTCAATGTTTTTAGTTCTTAGTTCTAACTTTTGACTGAAGATATGTTGTTGGGTATGTTTGTGTGTGTACGGTGGTGGGAAGGGAGGGAACCTTGTGCATGGTGTATGTAGTATGTGTGGGGTGGGAAGAAAGAAGAGTTAGAAGAGGGGAGAGAAAGGAGTTAAAAGAATGGTATTAAACTTAAATAGAGTAAGCAAACAAGGGTATTTTGATTATTTCACATTATTCATAATGAATCCATCCAAGGTGCCCAATTTTTGAACTGGGGGGGGGGGGTGTTTAGTGCTTAAGTTTAAAGTGGAGGGAGACAAATCGCACATCGCGTAAAGTACAGGAGGTCATTAGCTAATTAACCCAAAAAAAATTCTTACGTTTACATATGTAGAGTACCAACGATATAAGCATACACTTAAGCACAAATAACATAACAAAACCACGTGTGAAATGTACGGGATTGAGCTTGCTATATATATATTTGTTGACACTGGACCATTGAAAATACATCGCATGTTGCAAAAAGTTGGTCCTAGACAGAACCACGTTTGTGCAGCTAAAAAAAATAGCTAACAACACACACACCCATCAGATAGCTCAATAATGATTCACAAATACTTGTGTCTATGTGTTATAATTAATTTAAAGAAAAATTCATGTATATTTTGGTGGAATATCAGGAATGTGTGTGAGAGAGAGAGAGAGAGTCCAGTGGCAGAACCACGTGATCAACAGGGGGGCTAATGTACCTCCTGAAATTTAAAAAAAGAAAAGAATTCTTTTCACCTGGTCTGTCTCTCTGCTCGACTCTCTCTTCATCGGTTAACTACTGCTAACACTTAATTGGGAGCTTAGGTTACGGAGGATGAAGAAAGGGTTAAGGGTAGAGAGAGAGAGAGAGAGAGAGAGAGAGAGATGAAAGTAAAGGCAGTTGGGGCTTTAAGTCGCCTAACCGCTACTAATTGTACCGGTTAGGGTCTTAGTAACCGCGCCTAACCGCTACACTTCATAGTGGTTAACGGGGAAGTGTAGCGGTTAGCCTATTTTGAACGTCCTAGGGAGGCCCAATGGAATCTTGGGCCAAAATATTAATCGCTACTAAGAGTGACAGTTAGAGGGGTTTCAGTAAAAAAGAGTGATATCTGAGTCGTCTGCAACTATACGTGGACGACTAGATGGGTGGTGGAGCAATAGTTCCTCACTGGTAGATATGAATCCGCCCTCTATATACATACATGTGTGTGTGTGTGTGTGTATGCGCTCGTGCATGGGTGTGCCTAGGGGCGGACAACCTCCATGACGGGGGTGGCCATGGCATCCCCTTAATATTGAGAATTCTTTTTTTGTTTCTTAAATAGTGAGTTATCATGTTTAAAATTATTTATGATAATAAATTAAGATTTTATTTTGTTGTATTTTTTACTTTTTTGTCACTGACCGTCGTAATCTGTCTTTCTCATTCTCCTGTTTCATCTTCATTCTTCCGAATTCAAAACTTTAAACCTCTAGATTACAAAGAAACACAAATAGATCAAGATTAGTTTAAATTCTTAGATAGTATGTTAATTTATATAGGAGTAGGGGACAATTGTCCTCATACAATTGATATCGCACTTTAGTAATGCATATATATAGTAATAGTTATGAGTTTATTTCGTGTAAGTTTAGTAATTTGTTAAATAAATCACTATGAATTATATATGATGAATTTTCAAATTGAGCAATCTATTTTATATTTAACATATTCAATAGTGACGCAAATTATTTTATGTTTGTCATCAATCTTTTTTTTACGACTTTTTGGTTCTCACTCTCTTCTGATTAGACTTCCTGGGTCCGCCCGTGTGTGTCACCGTCATTGTACCCCAAATTATATCAAGGGAGTACCACGAGCAGATGCCTAATCAAAGGGCATTAAGGTTCCTGCTAGTCAAATATACTAACCCTGTTTTATCCATTTGTTTTTTAATTGATGCGTCAGATCGAGGGCCGTGGCTAAGTAATCCGTTATCCATTTATTGTCCTTCCAACGCAATCCTACGCCTAAATGACGAGGGACAATTGATCCTTGATCTTAAAACCCTAATATCTACTTATCCAACCCTAGAGAGCATCCCTCTCTTTCCCTTACCTATATATATGGGCGTTGTAAGTTAGCTTGATACCCACAGAAAATGGCGGAGAGTGCAAAAAACGACACGAGTGGGAGAAAGACCCGGATAGTCAGAATCATCTGTTCAGACCCATATGCCACCGAGTCGTCCTCCGACGAACTCGATCAAACTCGTTCAAAGAAACGCATCGTTCACGAGATTATTCTAGACCCCATTGTGAGTTTTTCTTCTAACGAACCTGTTGTTGTCAACAACAAGGCGTTCAGCAAAAGGGGTTTGGCTCGAAGAGTAATAAAACGAAGATACCGACTTGTTCGGAGGAGGAAGTGGAGCCGTGAGGAATCTAGGGTTTGCCTGTCAAGGAAGCGTGAGATTGAAGCAAAGAGGGATGAGAGGCTGAAGGTGAAGGTGGAGCCAAAGACTAAACCCGTGGTTTTTGATGACTTGCCGGATACGACGGTGGAAGCCATGGATTTGAATGGGAAAGACTGGTTTTGGGGCGGATTTGGGGTCGATGATTGTAGATGCTAATGGGTTTTTTCTGGGTGAATTCAGTCGGTTGGATGTTGAGATGCAAATTTGTGAGAGTCAAGATTCTTATGAATATTGATTTGTGGTCAGTAGAGTGACAGATTCAAATTGGTTGATTTTCTTTAGTGATTGTTTTACTTGTTTGCTTTGATGAAGTACTTTGGTGACCCGTCCTGCTGTTCGTTTTATTTAGTTTTAAATCACACTTAGGGCTCCTATTTGTATGTCTAAACGTTATTTCCATATTTCCATATGATTTTATCTTGCAGTGGGGCATACGTCACATTCTAAGCAATGTGATATTCACCTTAACTGATACCCCCCGCCCCACGAAATTCTGCCTCTAGATTCGTCTTAGGAACTACAATGTAGTCATTAGAAGCTCATTTTATAACCGCATATGCAGTGTTGGATTTAAGCTGGAAAGATTGATGCAACATGCAGCTTAAAGGCGAGGCATCTGGTACTAATATAAACCGTATTCCTTTGTTCAAAGTCTAGTTAAAAGATCAAAACAGGGACCACCAATATTGTATTGGGAGGAAGGCATCGTATAAGTTTCTATGATAGATATATTGACTGCAAACATAATATTCATTCTGGAGATAACGGAAGAACGCTATAAGGCAGTAGAACAAACCAAAGGTTGGCAATGAATCGTAAGGCAACCTTGGAAAGTGGGTGAGCTATTATTCAAGATTTTTGGCAAATCCTTCATTTGCGGATAAGAAACTTTTTCTTTATTAAAAGAAGAAATCCAGTTACAAAAACAGAAAGTGATAATAGATATCTCAAACAATGAGAGCAATAATTCTGAGAAGGCAACAGTACCGAAGACATATGCCACTACAACTAATAGGACAACTGAAGATAGAAGCAGCAGTGTTGGTTTTGTTGAATATGCATGACAGGTTTTATCTAATCCTTGTACTTCTGTGAAACCATTAATACTAACCAACATAGCTAAGGCCAATATAAATGTTGATATAAAAGGCCATAGTTAATGTACTTTAAGCTTCTTGGTTGGTGATTAAATACTTGGTGTGTGGAACGATAACACGAGTTACAAATCAGAACTTAATTTTGTGTTTTCATGCTATCCGTTTTATCTTGTATGCATATTCTTTTCAGTGACTAAGGTTTACTGCTATCTATAGGCCTATAATTATATACAAATTCTAGCGATAAACAATATGAGGAATAAAACCATTTACTTCTTGGTAGATAGACCCTTCTCCTGCGCGCATTGCTAGTCCGAACAGGATACATTCATGTATAGCAATGAGGCTTAAACCGAGAGGAATGGATTTATATTATCGAAACAGATAAGGAACGCTGATGAATTTGCACCCACACAACAGAAAGTTAAAATTTGCTCTAATAGCTTTTAAGCTTTCAAAGGTCCACTTCTCTGCCTAACCTGAATTTCCAGCATAGTGTCCCAACAAATGCTGCTGAGCTTTATTTCCACTTCCACAGTATGTACTCGGCTTATGATTGACCTTAAATCTCTATCCTTCTCATGGGTGCCAACCCACAAGCGAAATCCGTAGTACGTAGCGATTAATTTTGTTGTAAAATCAGATTGATTCATTCTAAAACAATTTTAGAATATCCAACTCAAAGACCAAATTGAAGTAAAGAAGCCGATAAGGGAAATATTTCTCGACGTGGATTTTGTTGTGATTTGGATGATTTTCGTATGATCCTTTCCTATTTTGTAGAGAAGACTTTCATGTATTGTAGATAATAACTGCTTAATTATAAGAATAGTTATATGCTTGATTATAGGATCTGGAGTGATTGTAGGATCTAGATTGGTTGCTCCACTAGTATATATACATGTACATACAATGTAAAAAGTATGAATGAAAACATTATTCTACCAATATCTTTGATTTCTATTTGGTATCAGAGCCACAAAACTTGAAGCCTGAATTACTTGAATCTTGAATCCCGCTCTCAACCATGACCAATCCAGATTTTGAAACATCTGGGACCAAATCTTCTCCCATTGTTATTCAATCCGAAGGTTCATCGTTCAAAGCTGGGATAATACTCAATGCACAAACTATGATTTGTGGTCTCAAATTATGGAGATGCACATTGCAGAGAAGGAGAAACTTTCATTCATCCGAGGTAATTCTCAACCACCAACTAAGGAGGATGATTTGTATGAGAAGTGGTAAGCAGACAATCAAAAAGTCAAGAGATGGCTATTGATGTCTATGTCTCCAGAAATCATGAAACGATATATTTGTTTACCCACCGCTCAAGATATCTGGAAAGCTCTTTCTAAAGCTTTTTATGATGGATGAGACGAATTGCAGGTGTTTGTATTGAATCAAAGGGCTTTTTCGGCCAAACAAAGTGGTCGAACTCTCTCTGCAAATTATGGAGAATTAACTGAAATTTTTGGTAAATTAGATCACCGTGATAAAGTGATCATGGAGAGTGAGAATGATGTTGAATCTTACCGAAAATCAGTCCAATGACAAAGGGTGCATATTTTTCTTGCTGGATTATATGGTGAATTTGAACAAGTTCGTGCTGAAATTTTGAGAAAGGATCCTATTCCCGAATTAGAAGCATGCCATGCATTGATCCATCGTGAATCTGTTTGACGCACAAAGATGGTTGAAGAATCAGAGAGGACTGAAACTTCAGCCATGGTAACCCGATAGCAGCCTTCTCATAACCAACCTAAACCCACTAATGCTGCAGATAAATTCACCTACAAATGCACCCATTGCAATCAAAATGGTCACACCAAAAACCGCTGCTATGAACTTGTGGGGTATTCAGAATGGTGGGACCATAACAGCGATCCGCGAAAGACAAACTCCAAAAGGACCTCCAGTACTGCAGTGGTTGAAACAAAGACAAAGGATGAAGTTACTGGACAACACTCGACACTAGCGGCAGCGGCAGGTAATGGTGGTAAGGCTTTAAATATGTCTACACTTGTTACTAATAGTGCATGGATAATTGATTCCGGTACTACGGATCATATGACATTTAATTCTAGACAAGTCTCAACCCTCAAACAATCCTCACAAAAATTCGTTACCACTGCAAATGGCACTCCGGCTCCAATTGTTGGAGAAGGACATTTACCTCTTACTGATAATATGAATCTAGACTCGGTTTTAGTTGTTCGATCTTTAGATTATAATTTCTTGTCTGTCTCCCAAATTACTACTGCGTTATTTTGTGTTGTAATTTTCTGGCCTAATTTTTGCATGTTTAAGGACATCCGCACGAGGCAAACGATTCAGGGAGAAATGCAAAAATCTGAAATTTGGTTATGGCATCGACGTCTAGGACATGCCTTGAAGAAATTATTTCTAGTTTTCAGTGTGAAGTCTGTGAACTTGCAAAAAGTCATCGTGTTTCGTTTCCGTTAGCTTTGAATAAAAGTCCAGATCCTTTTATGATCATACATTCGGATGTTTGGGGCCCATCAAAAGTCAATTCCTTGGGTGGATCACGTTGGTTTGTTACGTTTATTGATGACTGTACGAGGATGACTTGGGTGCAATTGATGAAATCTAAAAGTGAGGTGAACTTATTATTTTAGCAATTTTGTAAAATGATTCATACTCAGTACAATGGATGAATTCAAGTTCTTTGAAGTGATAATGGAGGCGAATACTTGAGTGCTGAACTTCAGCAGTATTTAAAAGCACATGGAATCATTCTTCAAACTACTTGTTCAAATACACCTCAGCAGAAATGGGGTGGCTGAGAGAAAAAATCGTCACTTGTTGGAGGTTGTCCGTGCGTCATTGATCGAAGCACATCTACCATTGTCATATTGGGGCGAAGCACTCATCTCTGCAGCATATTTGATTAACTGGGTACCCTCAAGGACTATTGATTATCAGACACCTTCTCATGCCCTTGTTGAGGCAATTGTTGCTCCAGTCCTTCCGAATTTACCTCCTCATGTTTTTGGTTGTGTCACCTTCGTACATCTTCATAAGCATCAGCGCAACAAACTATCCCCTTGAGCGCTATGATGTGTCTTTGTAGGATATGCTGCTCATCAGAAGGGGTACCGATGCTATCATCCTCCTACCCATAAAATGTTTATTACTTTGGATGTAGTTTTTCATGAAGATTTGATGTACTTTTTCATCGAGTCTGAAGTTCAGGGGGAGCATCAGAAGGAAATTCAGACTCTAGACTATGATGATGAACTCGCTGAAAATGTGGATGTACACATCTCTGAAGATACTCAAATCTCTGAAGATGCGGGTAACTTTGACATCTATGAAGATGAACTCTCTGAACCTGTAAATCAAGTGGGGAAATTCGTTGAAGAAACTAGTCAAGAGCATGTAGAAACTGAAGTTGTAACTCCATCTCAGTCCGAGTTCGACACACCACATGCAACTGACACACCACACCAATCGCTTGCTGAGGATGCTCCTGAACGACATAGAAAATAGCTACCACAGCGTCTCACCAAAAGGTATACCTAAACCCACATATGAACCTGAACTGTGTAGCAAAGTTAAATATCCCGTGAGTCATTTTGTGTCAAACCATCGTTTGTCAAAATCAAATCAGTCATTTATAAATCAATTATCTACTGTATCTATTCCTAACAATGTGGATGAAGCCTTAGCTGACCCAAGGTGGAAAGAAGCTATGAATGAGGAGATGAAATCATTGCAAGAAAATAAAACTTGGGAAGTTATTGATCGTCCACCAGGAAAGAAACCAGTTGGATGTCGGTGGATTTATACCATGAAGTACAAAGCAGATGGTACAATTGAACGCTTTAAGGCGAGACTAGTGGCAAAAGGGTACACCCAAACCTATGGAATTGATTATACAGAGACCTTCGCACCTGTAGCTAAAATCAACACAGTACGAGTCTTGCTGTTGCTAGCTGCGAACTTGAATTGGCCATTACAGCAGTTTGATGTGAAAAATGCCTTCTTACATGGAGAGTTGTCTGAAGAAGTCTACATGGAACTCCCACCTAGGTGCATGATGTCGAAGACATATAGTCAGAAGGTGTACAAACTACAAAAAGCATTGTATGGGTTGAAACAATCTCCGAGGGCGTGGTTTGGAAGATTTACAAAGTCAATGAGAGCTTTTGGTTACCATCAGAGTAATTCAGATCATACATTATTCTTGAAGAAAAAGCAAGGTAAAATCACTGCCTTTATTGTGTATGTGGATGATATGGTGGTTACCGGAAATGATCCTGAAGAAAGGGAAGCTCTACAGGGTCACTTGTCCAGGGAATTCAAAATGAAAGATCTTGGCCCCTTGAAATATTTTCTTGGGATTGAAGTGTCTCGGTCTAATAAAGGGATTTTTCTATCTCAAAGAAAGTATGCCTTAGACTTATTACGAGAAACTGGTATGTTAGCATGTCAACCAGTAGATATACCGGTGGAAGAAGGATTAAAATTACGTATTGAATCCAATCAAGTATCGGTTGATAAAGGAAGATATCAGAGACCTGTAGGGAGATTGATGTACTTAGCACACACAAGGCTAGACTTGGCCTATGCGTTAAGTATTGTAAGCCAGTATATGCACAATCCTGGAGAGCAACACATGAATGCAGTTCTTCGTATTTTGAGGTATCTAAAGTTTGCTCCTGGACAAGAAATTTTATTCACTAAAAATGAGGATCATCAGAGTGTGGATGTCTATACGGATGCAGACTGGGCTGGAGCAATAGATGACATGCATTCTACTTCAGGTTACTTCACCTTTGTAGGAGGTAACTAGTTACACGGAGAAGCAAAAAATAAAATGTTGTTGCAAGATCAAGTGCAGAAGTTGAGTTTAGAGGTATTGCACTTGGAGTATGTGAGGCATTATGGCTAAGACTTCTGTTACAAGACCTAGGCTGTGTATCTAAGCAGCCAATCAAGCTCTATTGCGACAATAAAGCCGCCTGTGACATTTCTCATAATCCAGTTCAACATGATCGCACAAAACGTGTGGAGATAGACAGATTCTTCATTAAGGAGAAATTGGACGAGAAGATTGGGGAGTTGCCTCATATTCGATCAGAGGATCAGTTGGCTGATATTCTCACTAAAGCAGTTTCAAGTAGAGTATTCTCGAAGTTTTTGAGCAAGTTAGGCATGTGAGATATCTATTCACCAACTTGAGGGAGAGTGTTGGGATTTGGATGATTTTCGTATGATCCTTTCCTATTTTGTAGAGAATACTTTCCTGTATTGTAGATAATGACTGCTTAATTATAGGAATAGTTATATGCTTGATTATAGGATCTGAAGTGATTGTAAGATCTAGATTGGTTGCTCCACTAGTATATATACATGTACACACAATGTAAAGAGTATGAATGAAAACATTATTCTACCAAAATCTTTAATTTCTACTAGATTTTTTATGCCGACGGTCAAGAATGGGATAAAGATACAAACCCGAAGTTTCGCAATTCATGATACATCAACTTCATAACTTGTTTCTTACAAAACACTTGCAGTTCGTCTTCTTAAATCATATAAACAACCAAACCGATGCATTTGGCAAGGATCCCTGCCGGTTTTATTCAAACAAGCTTTCAGAACAAACAAAACATTTAAACACACCATTAAACGTTATCCCATCATGCCATGCGGTTCATGAAAGATCTCACCATTCAAATCCTTGCTTACCGCCATTTATAGGACCACCGCCCATCTGGGAAGAGTAACCAGCTGGCTCATGGTACCCAATGTTCTCAATAGCAGCAACAGTCTTGAACAAACGTCGCTTGTTTATCTCCTCCACAAGTGATCGGTGCAACAACTGGCTGCGCACATCCACAAGCGACCCAATCCTCGCCATCTTCCTCTGTTGGTTAGGGTAATTACAAGCTCTCTCACTACTGTTCAGCAGGGCATGGCAATGCTTGTTGGAACTCTCTGACATTCTATCATCAGGACAGAACCTTGTATAGTTGCGTGATATGTTGGAGCTTAACTCAAAATCAGTTTCAACCGCCGAGCTGTAGTTTATGTTGGAGTACTTGTAGGAGTTCCACGAGCTTTGAGAACTTGTATCGTCGTTTATAAGGAATTCATCTGCATCAGTACGCCCATAATTAAGAAAAAACAAATCGAGAACATCAGATATTCATGTGGGAAGTCCAATGTTATAAATTCTTGGCTTACGGTGAGTCGCATAGTACTAGTCAAATAAATTAGAAAAAAAGGATTGATAGCTTACCCTGAGGCCAATCTTGTC
Source organism: Escallonia herrerae (assembly GCA_033070095.1). Taxonomy (NCBI): domain Eukaryota; kingdom Viridiplantae; phylum Streptophyta; class Magnoliopsida; order Escalloniales; family Escalloniaceae; genus Escallonia; species Escallonia herrerae. Next base: position 48,037 of record JAVXUP010001900.1, on the reverse strand, counting down.
CTGAAGTAATCACACAGTTTTCGTGATGAGATTTGGTCATACAAGAAGTGAAAAGACCTTCAAGAGAAGCTTGGGAGGAACAATGGGAGGAGAGAGAGTCAAAAGGGTGGTGATTTGTTTCGTCTCCGTCATCTTCTTCGTTGTAATTGAAGCTATGCTGAGGATTGTACTTTTGAGATGAGTTGCGTTCCTTTTTCCAAGTTGGAACCAGAGCAGAAATCTCCTCATCAATCATCTCAGCAATCTCGAATGGCTCCCAATCGGTGATCTCCAATTCCTTGACCATTTCAGAGGCCACCTCGAGCGCAGTGTCACTCGCAGTGTCAAAGGGGAAGTATATGTTCCTAGCTTGACCTGATAAATTCGTATCACAATCAGCAGTTGCATCTTCTGTAATATGCATTACAGTATGGTTTTCTATGAGGAAAATGATAAAGTCATGGAAGAAAATGACGTTGCCCAATCACCTACGTACAACTATTCATGTAGGGCTAGGCAATGAAGTATAAATTTTACACTTTAAAAGAAAGTGTTTATGCCTTCAAGGTTATTGGTAATCATCCAAGACTACGTTCTAAAGGAGAGGTCAAAATTTGAGGCAGTACCATCTTTATCAGAGATTTGTACTTTGAGGAAGATACTATCATCTTCTGGGTTCATCGTCCCAGTGATTGTCATGTCTGTATTCCTCGTTATCAAACCAATTTCCAGCAAAGGCGGCATCTCCACAGCCATTGTTCTATCTGGAGTACTTGGCTTGTCATGACTTGGTACCCTTGGAGGGATGCACAACATTGGCTCATCTTCGAGTACCTGAGGGGCAAGAAATGGATCCAGCAAAAGTTCATTGGCTGACGGCCTTTTCGAAGCCGTCTCTAAGCATTGCCCAACAAAACGCCGTGCTTCATCATCTTGAATCCGGTAAAATGCTTGCGGCAGCTTACCCTACCAGATCAGACCAGATGGGCTAAATTAGTTTTTATTGTCACACAAATTATTAAGTCAAAATTTGACTCAACAATGTCTATCATGCTGAAAATTGAAGTTCAATGTCGAAGACCAATTAATTAGCTTACCGACGTCACTTTCTTGTAAATTTGAGCAGGGTTTGAGCACTCGCTATACGGATACTCGCCAGTAAGCATCTCTAACATACACATGCCGAATGAATATACGTCTACAAGCTCGTCATAATCTTCCTCATACAACTCTGGTGCCATGAATTCAGGTGTACCTGATGAAAGTTGACATAGAATTAAGTTAGTAATTCCGAGCATAGACTTGTTTAGCGCCTGTATGAATATATATATATATATATATATATATATATATATATATATATATATATATATATATATATATATATATAGGGTCGTGATCCGTTGAGAGCGCTAGCAACTTGGGTTAAGTTGCTAGCGCGATTTGGCCGTCCACGTGCGATCTGTGGACGGTCCAGATATTTTTTTTTTTTGTATTTTTTTAAGTCCGTCCGCTACATTATGTAGCGGACAGTTTTTTGACGAAAATACTCCCGAGGAGTATACTGCATCGCTTGTCCGCTACATAATGTAGCGGACATAAATCAAAAAAATATTACAACCTGGACAGTCTTTTCTCTCTTGTCAGAGACTGTTGGATCTGGAATGATAGCAGCTGCCGCTTTTTCTCTCTCTCTCTCTCCCTCATCTCCTCTCTTCTCCTCTTTCTATTGCTTTCTTCTTTCTTCAATTCATTAGAATCGGATGTGTGGAATAATAGCAAAAATCATAGAATGTAGAGAGAAAATCACAGCAAACAGTGGATGGAGCGATGAAATCCTCCTACTCATATTCTTATTGTTCAGAATATGATAACATACAGCGGTAATCCCCGTTAGAGAATACAATTGCATGAGTGGAACCATTACTCTAGCCCTTACACCTGAAACAATCCCTATGGCTTTTGTTCTTGTGGCATTTGTTCTTACCTTTTGTAATGGACCGATCGAACCCACCACCACGCCAGTGGCAACCATGTTCATCAACAAAACCACCACATGCATGGAACTCATCAATCACCAGCAAACCCAAAACCACCACATCTCCAAACGCCAGCAAAATCCACCATTGCTGCCGATCAACCAAGCTTGATTTTCAAAATGGGTCAAAGTCTGTAACTCGTACAAACTTAGAACCCAACATCCTACAAACTTAGAACCCACCGAGTCTTTGCCGGCGTGGACTTCACCGGAGCCACCGGAGGTGCAGGCAGGCACGGCCAGGCCGGTGCGGAGCCGATGGCCATAGCTGCCGCCGTCGAGAGATCCGTTGATGTCCGAGAGAGAGAGAGAGAGATCTTACCCAAATCTGAAAGTGAAAAGAGTTGGGTTTTTTTATATTATGTCCGCTACATTATGTAGCGGACAAACAGAAGTACACAATGAATTGAACAGGCAAGGGTATTTTCGTCAAAAAACTGTCCGCTACATAATGTAGCGTACGGATTTAAAAAAACGCAAAAAAAAAGATTTGGACCGTCCACAGATCGCGCGTGGACGGCCAGATCGAACTAGCAACTTAACCCAAATTACTAGCGCTCTCAACGGATCACGACCCATATATATATATATATATATATATATATATATATATATATATATATATATATATATATATATATATATGGGACGCCTTTTCGAATATACGTGTAGGACTTCAAAAATAGGAAAGCCATGTGACTCTGTCTATGGCTACCCTTTTTGGAGTGTAAATTCTACATAGATATGTATACATGCGCGATGTACAAATGCCTTAGCCATGAATAACTTATTTTTTGTCGCTAGTTTTTAATTTTTGTGATGATTATATGACAGGATGTCTCACAATTTAACAACCAAATTGTCATTGTCCAGCACTAGATTCTTCTCTTCTCCAATCTATCTACTCATTCCTATTCCAGGTAAGCACGCAGAGCTAGTGAGATTGAAGAATTACCAATGACGCTGTGGGCATGCTGCGAATCACGAAGAGTGGCCGCCAACCCTAGATCACCAATCTTGACTTGTCCAAGATGGCCATTGATGAAAATATTATCGCACTTGAGGTCTCGATGAATCACTGGGGGTTGAAGGCCATGGAGATGAGCTAGACCTTGCAGGATCTGGCGTGCCCAGTTTTTAATCGCTCTAACGTCGATTCTCTTGTACCTCTGTCTGTACCTGCAGTATGATCATAGAATACAGCATGTCAAAGCTGCATTATGTACATACTACGCAGCTAACTCGATCATGCTTGATTCCTGTACAAAAGCTAACTAGAAAGTAATACTTTTTTGGAGTTGCACGTTGCGTCCTACACAGTTTTGATGGCTCTACTTTTACTGATCATTCTCAGACGGTCAGGCATATATTAGGAGAGAAAAGAACAGATCGCCAACAGATTTAACCAGATATCGAGGGGAAAAAAGTAAGATATGGGTTTGATGTAATATTAGTTTAGTCTTCATGCATGCATGCAAGGTGACAAGGGCAAAAGGCTGTGCTTACTCCCTAAGAGTGCCGGAGGTAAAGAGTTCAGTGATGAAGTTGAAGGTTCTTCCGTCAACATCGATCCAAGACGTGTAAAATCGCATGATGGAATCGTGATTGAGATTCTTGAGGAGGTGGACTTCAGAGTAGAGCCGCTGCAACTCATCCGGTGATCGGAAAACATCGCTGAGTTTGACTTGGTTCCAAGCCACCTCCATTCCGACAAGTTCATCGAATGCTCTATACACCGTCTTCATTGCTCCTTTGCCAAGAATTTCTTTGAACTGCGAGGGGGAAATGATTTTTAACACTTTGACAACAATTTGATCACTACACTGATTGCATAAATAAAAATTTTATGGAAGTTCGTAAGGTCGAGCGAACTTTTCATATGAAGTGATGGGCACAAAGTGCATGAAGGGAATGAAACATCATTCTTTTGGGTTTTTTCTTCTACGTACAGTAACGCAGCGTTTAATACTTAGGTATCAGAATTCACTGAACCGGCCGATCGGATATACTTAATCATGAACTTGTGACTTCACCGGTCCAGTTCTTGATTTGAATCAGTTCTGCATTTGATCAGGATGGCATAAACCGGCCGGTTTCTACAGCGTTAAGACCCATGGACAAATTAAAATGCTTAATACAATATAATTGTTAGCACTAGGGATTGAACCTAAGATCGATGTCCAAGTTGAAAATCTTATTAAGCAAAATGTCACAATCGTTACCGCTAAAGTTGAAATTTGTATGTTATTAGGTGCTTTTAATCAAGTAAATTTTTATATAATCTTAATTTATCTAAATTTTACTTGAACTACCGGTTGAAACGGTGAACCTTGAGTCGGTGCCTTCACAGGTTCAATGATTCTGATAATTATGGTTTAATGTCTGGTCACTGGTGGTGGACTGATGACTCCCAACCACGTCCCTTGGGGGTAGGGAGAGATGATTAAGTCTAACACGAAATCCAAGTGGCCAAATTGTAAGAAAGAAACGGCTGGCATGTCGTAAAAGTAATTAGGTAATCTTTCTTTTTTAGATTGACAAATCAAAATTTTATCTTACCAGACAAGTTAGAGAAGGAACCTGTAAGGAAAAAGTTTACAGGATATACCCAAATACGTAAGCAATAATTTGGGCAGCAAAGGCAACAACTTGATCATATTTAAGAGTCTTGGAAAGCCTGCTAATTATTTTAAAACCAGCAATTCCCCGTGCCAGTTGACCTAGAAGCAGCTTCCTTTGAGGGAAATATCTATGATCCACATTTTAAGCATTTTCATCTTGTTTTCCCTCTTCCCCCCAAGTCTAATACACTACACCAATCACCACTTCAATTCTTTGGCAGGCTCACACATTAAGGACAACAATATACTACTTACGCGATATAGTCACGTCTTTTTTTCTCGTTTAATTGATGGATAGTGAAGTCCCTCTCTCCTGTCTTTTTGCGCTTGGTTGGCTGCTGGTCTCCTTAATGCAACTTTCTGCCGTTTATATTTGTTTAATCTCAACCCTATATATAGCTGAATTTCCAATGAATATTAGAGTTAAGAAAGTTTGTCCCTTGAAATCCATTTTAGCAACCAATTGGTTGCATCTTACTAACTGTATAGACGATGAGTGAACCATTTTATCTAATCACCTACCGCTGGAGAACAGCATATTATCATATATTCTCGTGCTACATTAGCTTATATATGACCATAAAAAGTCTCACCTAATTGCACCATAATTAACTTCGTGTATCATATGCACCATGACATTATTCGAACACTAATTAAAGCAACATCATGATGCATCACAATGGCAAAAATCAAGCATAAATGTGCATCAAACTTTACAAGATTTGGGAACTTACACGTCCATATCGACCAGATGGATCCATTTCGCTGTAAACCGACTGCCAGTTTGTTCCATCACCACTTACTGCTTCTCCCAACCGCGTTCTATACATGACTAAAATTACCAGCAATATTACTTACTATTATTACTATGTATACTACTGCAGAAACCTTATTTATACTACAGTACGCAAGCGATCTTTGTGAACGTGAACGACGAGAGCAGCTAATGCTAGAAGATCCGCGGCTTTCCTTCGTGGTTTTCGTAAGAAAAAACGCCAAATAAGAGCCAAAAGAGCCTTGAGTAATCGATTCTCAGCATAATCCAAGCCATCCCTCCAACTTTCCTGGTGAGCTCGTATTCCTGGTGATACATTTGCTTTCAAATAGAGGTTACAAAGAGAGGTGATTGATACGGATAAGACGAATATATGGTAGGACAAAGAGCGCTAGAGAATATCTTGTGTCAGCCAATAACAGAGTTTCTTTCCTGTGTCATTTGCTGTTGAAAGTAGACTTTAGAAAGTTTGTGGAGGTGGGTTTTCTTCAAGAAAGTTTCGGAATCGAAGGATCAAAAAAATGGAATGAAACGTTTGTTCAACAAGAAATTGGGCTCCTGAACTTGAAAAATCTGTGGCCACGCTTTGGTAGTGCCATTTTTTGTGGTTGTTGGGAGAGAGAGATTCAAAATTTGGATTCTTGACGGATAGAAATTGATCGAGAATCTAAGGCCAAGAAAAAGGTTGGAGAGCTTTTGGCTAGTGCAGGCAAAAGGGTAGGAAGAGAAGGTGGAGTGGAGATGTATACATCTATATAAGAAAACAAGTTGATGGTTCCGCCTGTCCCTGTTTGAAGGTCCCTCATGTAGCAGAGCTGACTCGTGTTGACAGAGTCCGATCAACATTTTTGTGTAACGGCGTTAGTCTGCTGCCATAATCATTTCAATTATTGAGAATAATAAGCAATATACTAGTACCAGATTGGTCTAGATTATGTTGTATTTGATGCAGCAACAGTGACAAACTTGAACATTATACTCAAGTCTCATCGATGATCATCAAATGAAAAAAGGGCAAATGATAAAGAAAAGGCCGTAGTTTAGCTTATTATTTTGTTATCTATAACTTGTTGTTTCGAAAGCTTTTTCGCTCTTACGAAATGCTAAAATAATTTTTTAATTGATATTTTTTTCGCTAATGCAATGTACGAAACCATCGTTGTAGAACGTGATTACGTACACTATACCAGCATGTTGTAAATGTTTGTTTAGAAGGCGAGAGTGACATCGTGTCGCTTCTCATAGGGGAGGCAACCACTCGATCGTATAATACAAGTCACGCAAGTTAAATAACTATTTACAAATTTATTGCCGTCAAGGCTTCTTTATACAATCAGCTAACAGAAAAGCGAAAAACTAGAGTAACAGTGGCCACCACCATAATTAACTGTTGCTTGACACAACTAGAGCCTGTAGTTTCGTTTTTCATTTGATTGAAGATTGAATATAATCGTTTTGAAGGAGTCCCACCACCTATTTTATTCTTGTCGTCTCTATATGTAAATTAAAAGTCTAGGATCACATTATTTAATCTCTGTTTCCTTTGGCCTTTTTGAAGCTGTAAGGCCTCTACAGCTGCTTGAATATATAAACGTAATGATATCATTGTCTTTGTCCCAACGTGAGATTATTAATCCACAAAAAGAAGGGTTGACTATACCAGTCAACTATGAAATGGCAAATGATATTATGAACTAATACTTGATGCAAACATTTGGGGGATTAATTTATGTGTCCATCGTACTTGTTTGGAGTGTTTATGGATAGGTTTATCAGGTTATATTGTACCACTTCAATTGTATATATCTAGGGAGGGGATTGGCCCGGGATGGGCGGTTGGGAGGAGGGTGGTGGTGGAAGCGGAGCAACGGAGCGGGGCGGGGTGGGGTGGGAGGGGAGGGGAGGAGGAAGAGCAATAATAGACATGCATATCTAATTTGGACAAGAAGGATGTAATCTGATTTCTTCATTTTCTAACAACCATGCATACGTACGCACACTCTTTGAGGCATGCATAATATAGTTCGAATGAGTCACAGACGATCGTTCTTCTTTGGAATGTGATAGCATATTAGAAGAAATTTTATCAGAAATAACATTTGATCAATGTTAAACAACATTAACATTTCAAGATCGAATGGGTACAGCTTGTCGGTTTTACATGTAGGTTTTATGTGGCATACATATATCATCCTCATTTGCGTAATTAAAGTTAAAAAAAAATATTTGTGACGAGGCAAATCTTAATCCAACTAGAGTAACTAATTAAAAACTATCAAGTCAAAAACTACCTCCTCCCAAGGCTCTATGGTGGTGGCTTCCATCAATTGGCTCGTGTCTGGACTCTACGTGGTACATTGAATCTCATTAACGTAATAATTACTCCACTATCTTATTATATGGTTGATTGAATCGTGTAATCGTATTATCCAAATCCAAAGTACAGTCAGCAAATTAACTGTACGTGTCATCTGCTTACAATTGTACATAGAGAAAAGCAACGGTAAGGAACATCAACCATCAAGCCTATCCGAGATTTCGAAAATCAGAGTGCATTTTGGTTCAGCAAACACTACCTAGTCAATCTTTCTAGTTAGCTTACCGGAGATCACTCAACTTATCAAACAATCATTCAGTCTTTGATGATACGAGATGTCACCGGACCACATTTCCAATGCAGTTTAAGTTGCAATGGCCTGTGTCTTCTTTGGTTACTACTATGACACTTTAAGTCAACAATTCAAACTTTAATTCTTCATCGTGACACGGTCGATCACTTACCGCTTCATATTTTTCAAAGGATTTTTTAATTCTACCCTCAAAAAGAAGCTTGCCTCAGCCTGCTGCGGATTAGCAAATTATCTATTACACATGTTTATAACAAATTCATTCTTTCTCAGATGCAGCTCTCTAGACTGACAGATGTTAACAATATTGGATTAATTATATTCATTTTACTTTATAAGAATATCACTTCTTCCGGATAAGCTACAACACAAACGAGCAGATCAAGACAGCTAAGGACAAAGGAGATTAGCTCTTTGCAACAATCTCAAGAGAAGTACATGTAAACATTTTGGGACATACAGTTACTGCACTCTTTATGTATTTATTACGTCCTCTACCATGAACTTTTTAATCTGGTTGTAATCACTTCTCTATCTTTTGATCATCATGGAAAGTTAAAACTACTTGTGTGACCATGGAGAAACCTTTTAACATATATATCTTCATTTTCCTGTTTAACCTAAAAACATATTTATGATAGTTTTGAGTTTTGCGTACTACCAAACCCAAGCGTCGCATGCACGTGAGGAAAACTAGAACGAGAGAAATTAATTTCGCTTTTCACGGTAACCAAAAAAAAAAGCTTAACTAGATGCGTTTGGTAACACTTAAAACTGTTTAAAAGTACCAGAAAGAGCATGGACAAAATTTTATGGTTTTGCTACTGAAAAGTTTGATATCCAGACAATCCTCACTACCAAAGTTAAACAAGCAAGCTGCCAGTGACAATGCCACCATTAATTAAATGGCAGAGGCCAAAAACCAAATCCTGAATTTATTTTTCTCCATCTTCCCTGAATGGTGGTAAACTTGACATGAAATCTAATTCTTATTCACGGTGGTGGTTCAGCGCACGAGTAAGGGTCCATGGGAGAGAGAATGGGCAACGCAGCACAGTTCTACCATTCAAACAACAAGAGAACCTTAAATTTCTCTATGTTAAGTACATTTCTCACATACTCAGCAAGATTCGTGTATCTAACTACAGCGGTGGTGGAACAAAAACACGTGACAAGAACTTAATTTAGGATCTATACACAGACAACAACTCAACGACGAGCTACAACAACAAGATGGGGGGCATTTAATTAGTTGAATTTACAAAATGCCTTCAAATCACGCTCCAAAGATACAGGACTTCCTCAAAATCTTCCAAGCAAATAGAGTCTAAGTTCGAGCTTATACTGGTTTGTTAGCATATACTGCTCTATCTCAGTCATACCCTATGAATATGTAGATAGAGGATCCTTCCCATCACGACAGAGGTGGGAAATCTTCGTCGTCTTTCAAATGGTAGGACGACTTAAGCGTAAACCTACATTTCCAAGATAGAAAAGAGCTTAAACAGGACCGCCAGACAGCAAGACAATAAATTGGTCCACAAATAACTAGAGAAAATTTCCGATGGGTTATGAGACTCACATACCTATCTTTATCCACAGCCAATATGGTCTTGGGCCTTTGCATCCGCGGGGACGTTTCAAGGCCTTGACTAGAAGTTTGAGGGAGTGAAGCAGCAGTTCTTGCCTGCTTGCTACTTTCCATTAAGGGTTCTCCCAATGGAATAGGCCCAACTGACCCAAACTCAACCCCTTCAGTTTGCAAAATTAAGCCATTGGCATTAGGATGTACCTTCTTAAGAGGGGAACCAGAATATTGGATCTCTGAAGATGCAGATAACCCATCACCATGATCAACAGGGGACTCCGTGAATGTCATTGGTCGGCCGTTGGTTCGAGGGGACCTTGCTGGTACCTGATTCCTTCCCTTCACTGCTGAAGGCCTATAACCTTGTGGGGTACGATTCTGCAAAAGGCCACCATTTCAAATAATGCAGCTCACCACCTTAAGAATATGATTAACATAGACTCGTATAGCAACATCAGGCACGAAGTGAGTATACCGGGTTAGGAAAATATGTCCCTGTTCCTCGCGGTTTTGGCATCTCTTCCAAGCCAAAGCCGGCACCGGGTATTAGCATGGGTTTCAAGGGGTATAACATTGGACTTGACGCAACTCCATTTGCACTCCCATTGGAAAATCCATTCCGCCTCATGCTCTGGAAGTGAGGGGGTGGCATTGGAGGCATGGGAAGAGCATGCAAACTTGAGGCATAATCGTAACACCACCGACCAAATTGCAAACATTTAAAGTGGCTATCATAATCGCCAGAAAGATCTGATAAATTCAAAGGTTTAGGACTCGCGAAAGTGCTTGCTGGGGAAGCAACTGGACCTTGGTTCGAATGGAATGGAGCCGGAAACCCATTATTACTAGTGACGACGCCTCGTTCTTCAGGAGGTCCTTGCGTTCCATGTTTCCCGTTACTCGGTATGGCATTGGAGAAATACAGATGAGGTGCACGATGTGCTGTACCTGGTGGAGAAACTCTCTCTTCACTGCCTAGATGAGAAACTTCAGATGAACCATTTGAAAATTTAAGACCTTGAGTCCTAATGGTCGCAAGGTCTTTTGCATCCCCAGCAAACCGAATTCCTGATAAGGCACTCCCTTGGTTAGCACCATCAGCTTTCGAGGGCAGTGAAGGGTGAAATGCTTCCCCAGATCCTATTTGCTGTCCATTAGCAGTCCTGCTGTTTTTCGTTTGCATCCCTGCAGCTGTTGTGCTATTGACTACATCCTTCGATGATCCATCATGATTGTGTTTACAATCTCCAGCTGTACCAGTACAATCAGCACTTTTCAACTCAGAACCAGCCTTTTCTTCTATATGTGACTTGGTTTCTGACATGGAGAGTGCAGGACCGCAACCACTGCTACTAGACATGGGGTCAGGATCTTGAACATCTGGCCTCTGTCCACTTCCATGCCTATCCAAAGTGTTTGAGAAAAATTTGCAAATTTCGTCAGCCACGTTATCCTCTGGCTGCAAAAGTATTCGTCCTAGTTTCCGAGCCCCGTATGTGAAAGCGCTACGTATCCGATAGAAGTTTCCTATCCAGACCAGGCACTTTTAATCAGCTTCAAGTTTTAAAAGACAGAAAAGCACATAATTGAAAGACAAAGGCATCGTGCCAAACCTCTGGTTTTCCAAAGCGTCAAAAGAAGAGATGAGCAAAAACAAATGAGAAATTTGGATTGTGCCATACAAAAGCGTAAAGAAGCCATATTTTGTTCAGAAAAAGTTTAGATAAAATAACATAACAGTAGTTTTATAGATAATTTCCACTGATAGAAAGGTCCTAATTCTTTGGGAAAGAACGCCCACTTAGATTTAACAACCAAAAGAGGAGCTTATCTAGTCTTGCCTCCTTGCCAATGAGAAGCTTCAAATTGCTTGGGGATGGGTAAAAGAAGAGGGTCGTCTACCTTTGCTGACACTTCGGCCAAGGTTGTTATTTTCTTTTAACGGATCGACTATGTTGAGATGCTTTTGCAGAAATGTTCTCGAGTCTATGTCAGCACCTCTGCAAGGAACTGAAAACGTGTCTACACAGTATCTAAAGAAATCATTGCCGAGCAATAGACCATCCCCACCATTTTCAGGACTCTCAGCTGCAAATGAGAAAAGGAAAGTGTGTTTAAGTAAACAAATTAGTAAAAGCCTATATGAAGTGCACTAATTTTAGAAAATGTCGCTCACCCACGATATTTGGCAATGAGGACAAGTGTATTGGACCATTTAAACTGACACAGTAGTTGTCCCAATCAAATTTGCTAAAATAGTCCAAGAATTTATATAGAACCTATAGTTCAGCAGCAAAATCATTAGTCTCTTCCAAGTCAAAATATTGCGAAAAATGAACTATTCAATGAGCACTCACCGCTAGAGGACCATTTAATGTTGAGTGAAAGACATGGAAGATATATAGAACTAAAGTCTCCAAGGCATAGGTAGAAATTAGGCCATGATGAGCACCGAGAATTCGACTCTCGTAATAGCACCAAGCTTTAATCAGTATGATGCTGCGTTTAAAGAGATGATCCTTCCCAATAAGGCGATCAACCTGTTATAAGCAACAGCAGAAATATGAAATCCTAAACCAGCACCGTATACACAAAATGAGAAAATAATACGCAGCCTACATAAGAGTGTAAATGCATACAGATGTCTGTCTGCATGTGTGTGCCTGTTTGTGTGTCGATAGATCATCAAGAGGAGAAATAACTGGAGATAAGTGGGAATCTTCATATAAAAACCAACTACCCCCTCCATAACATGGGTCCAGTAACTTAAAAAGAGCGGTAATTTCTTTTTGACAAACATAACATAAACACTAAAAGACCATCTCCAGATTTTGTAAATAACCATTTAAATCCAGAACTTCTCAGTGGATCTGACTCAATTCAATAAGCTCTTCTTTCCCTGCTTGGGATCGACACATGAATCTTCCTTACCATTCCCATCTAGCGCCATAACTTCAACTCAACCTAGGCTACCAAATCTATCTTTACCATAAGAGCCTTGGTCTAAACAACATGCTTGCAAAACCATTTAGTACAAAAAAACACCTTCATTTTGTGGCCGCGCTTCGGCATCTATTAGCCAACAAGCTTCAATGCTTTCCCCAAAGTTTTCTAATTGCGCCATAAACTACATAACTAATATTCAGTTCCAGTGCAAACTCCAGTTTTGTCCCTGCTTTCTGATCCAAAACTTAAAAATCATCAAGAAATAGTATACTTCGATCCTGTGACTAAGTCACGCACTTATGCCTAAGCTAACGGAGAAGGAATTTTATATTTCTAAGAAAATCGTACATTGATAGAAATTTCAGTAGTATTTCTCTTGAAGCTGTAAAATAGAGTTATAATTCCATTACATTCCTAATGTGGACATATTTGAATATCCATTAGTAACCAAATACTAAATTTTTAGGGACTATGATAATTAAAATGCCGTAATGAGGGGTGGAGCAGGGTCTGAACTCGTGGCTATATAAATATGTCCTAGTGTTTCAGTTTCTGGAACGGCACGAATTTTGAGAGAGGCGACAAAAGTGTCTTATCCATCTTCACTCAGTGATTGGCTAAGTGCGTCTTCATGATAGAGAAACCTCACCCCATGCTAAGAGAAGGGGAATGCGAAGAGGGGTGTCCATACATGGGTGCTCTTCTAAAATAAACATACCTGAATGAATATGGACCAACATATTGTTTTCTTCAATGGTATGTTAACATGTGCTAATATGGGAGGGAACAAGGCTTGGACTTGTAATTCTACCAAGAATTTCTATTTTTCCAGCTTGTGGAGCGGCACGAATTTGACGGCACAACACAAAAGTGCCTTATGAAACTATCCAAGTTCATTCAGTGATTGGCTAAATGTGTGTTCATAATAGAGACCTCACCTCATGATAAGGGAACGGGAATGTAAAGAGGGCTGTTCCATACTTGGCTGCTATGTAACACCAGCTAACCAACAGAAGAACAACAGACTAAACAAACCATGTATAGATAAATAGGGAGTGAGTCAGGGAGGGAGGGAGGGAGGGAGGGAGAGAGAGAGAAAGAGACAGAGACAGACAGACAGACAGACAGCAGCACAAACGGAGAGAGAGCAGCGTAAAAAAAGAAGCATTGCTAAGAGATGTTGCTAGCTTCATGATTTTATCTACCGAGCGCTAGAGTTTCTACTTCACTGAAGGATATCAATCATTGCATAAGAGGCTCACACATACAGGTTCAGGCTATTGAAGGCTTCACATATTCAATATGCAAGTTGATACAATTTTTTCCTGAATAGAAGGACGTTCAAGCTTAAAGATAGCCTACCTGCTCAAGAAAACACAAGGTACAAAGGCCACCTATTTGATTAAAGGAAATATCCACCACGATATTCTGAACGATGCATTTCACGACCTTTACCTGCCAGAAGAACAATGAATTTTTTATGATTCTATTAATAAACTTTCAACAAGCTCAGCTCCATCCATAATCTTAATTTGAAGTGCAAACTCGACAAACAAATGGAAGATGGCAAAGATACAGGTTGCAAGAACAGATAGGATCAGGCTCAGAAAATAAGAATCTGAACTAGAATCCCATATAGGCATTGTTCAACCGATTCGTGTTTAATTTGTAACATTAAGGGTAAATGACACTCGGTACCCCTCCACTTTATGTTTAAACACAATCGTCACCCTCTCTTTTGGATACTTACATTACATTTGACATCCCTTAACATTGTGCTCCACGTATCCAAACCCCATCTATAATCTCTGGAAACCCAAAAATACTCCTACTACCATCACCTTAGCAATTAACCAAGCGCCATAATCAACACCACCACAGCCCACAACCAAGGCTTCCATCCTTACTACCAATCACAGGCCAATTTCTTATGCCCATCACGAGTTTCCACAGATTCACAGAACGCACACACAAACACACAAGCACACACTAAAGGGGAAAAACATAGGTCGGTGTTGCGAGAAAAAGAGCAAATGGGAAGAACCAATTAGAACTCAATTCCACGGTGGTTGGTGATACCCAGCAGATCTAATTGACCAAACAAATTTGATTATAACTGTTGATCGAGGTTTCGATGGTGATTGTTGGGGATTCGATGTGCGGTGGTGGTTGAGGATTTTGGGCACATGGTTGGCTGACTGCGACGAGTTTTGGGTCTCTTTCCGGTTACAGTTGGTGTTAATGATTTCGCTATACGTGTTAAGAGTTTCTCAGAGGTGGCCTCTGAGAGGTTGTGGGTGGTTCCACCGGGCCTGGTGGTGGTTGGTGGTGCCGGTGGAAGTGGTGTCGTCAGTTGGTGGCCGGTCTGTGGTGGTGGTGGTGGCGGCAAGTTTTTGGTGGGCCTGTGGTGGCAGGATCATTTGGTGGGTTTCTGGTGGGTCTGAGGTGGTAAAATTATGTTTTGGTGGTCAGTCTGTGAAGGTTGTGTTCTGTGTTATGGGGGGTGGTGGGTTTGTGGTGGGAGACTTGTGGTTTATGGGATAGGGCTTGGAATTGGTATCTAAAAAGTGTGAACATTTAAAAAATCGTTATTACATGTGAGGACAATAAAGCCATTTCAACCAAAAAGGTAACACGATCCACCAAAAACTAATAACGAGGCGGGTCTAGGGTTTAGGGATGGGTAGTGAGCGTATTAAGACATAAACTCAGGATACCAAGTTCAATTTACCCTAACGTCAAATATGTTCACACTAGAATGGAAATGCAGAAATAAATCATGAAGTCGTCCAAGAGCTCCAAGGGGCAAACTTTTAAAATCTCTTATAGCAAACCCTCGCCTTAAATCTGTTCACAACTTTGCATACTGCAATAATACAAAAATGCACAAACAAAAAGGAGAACCGATAACCAACCTATGCAAAAAAGATATGATGCTCGCACTAACAACTATTTCCCAATATCAAGCCTTTTGTTTTTCTAATCCCAACTACCGCATTTACAATCTTCTACTAACGTCTCCCTCACCTGAACAACCTACGCCGTGTCTAAACTCATCAAGTAGCACACCTGTGCGTGTCTAAACTCATCAAGTAGCACACCCGTGCGTGTCTCATCACAATCACTGCTATAGTTATTATGGGAGTCATGACCTTTTTGCATCATCCACTTGCTACAGGTGAACTCAACGGTGATATATGGTCACTACGCCCATATTGATATTGTCTATGAAATAATGAACAGATACTCATGCCATGGAATCCATTACCGTGAACTACTGAAGATGACAAAATTCTATGAGCTTGTTTCTGCTAATCTTAGAGTTCACATCAATGAGCACTGCTGCATTGAGGGTTAAAAAGACCACTATTGTTATGAAATGCATTTGACGACGGTGATCAAAAGCCAGATCTGGAAGATGGAGTGGGTTTGCATGGACAAGTTCTCCCTATCCATTCTATGGTCAAAGTGAGTGTGTATCTGCTACGCAAGGGGGGTGAGTGTTGATGGAGTTTCGTACTCAAAGGGCGGGTGGTATTCTAGTGGCTTTTGGTGGTTGTGGCAAGCATAGTACCGTGACCCTTTCTTTTTGTCCAGAAAACGAGCCCAAAAGTGATTTTTTTTTTTGTGTGTGCGCGTGGGGGGGGGGGGGGGTCCAAAATGAAGATCGGAAGCCAATGAAAGGAGCAGGGGGGAGGCAGGATCCTGTGTTTTGAGTCAATCCCACCAAAAAGAATGAAGATAAGGAGCAAAACCTGCCGGACATCAACGGCATACATGTTTTATCAATAAGGGGACCTATTTCCCATCCATTTTTTACTTTTCCATCATTGCCTAACTGAAATCACACTCTGTATGCCATGACTT
The DNA here is from genome assembly GCA_033070095.1 of Escallonia herrerae. Lineage (NCBI taxonomy): Eukaryota > Viridiplantae > Streptophyta > Magnoliopsida > Escalloniales > Escalloniaceae > Escallonia > Escallonia herrerae. Next base: position 31,596 of record JAVXUP010001900.1, on the reverse strand, counting down.
GGCCCTTCGATTTTAGAGTACCCCAGCAGTAAACCCTACACTTGGTGTCTCGACTAATGCTATGCCATTTGAATTGCACTTTAACTTTTTACTATACAAAAAGTTAAAGAAACAGAAATACCTTAATATCAGGGTAAAAGTGGCATCAATATACAAGTATCAAAGGAGGCAAATTTTTCAACAGAAAGCAAATCATGATTACAGATGGTACAAACCAAGACCGATGCCATAGGGCAGTACAGGAACTATAAATTCATGCAGCCAACCACAAGCAAAGCGTTACTTTCCTAAATAATCGGATGGAATAAGGCTTTCAAGTAACACTAGTTACCGTGGAACACGCGATTCGTGAAAAATTAAGCAAGCAGTATAATATTCTAATAATATCAAGCTTGACCTTTGAAATTTATTTTAACTACAATCTTTAATGAGATTCAAACTGTGTAATATTCTAATAATATCAAGCTTGACCTTTGAAATTTATTTTAACTACAATCTTTAATGAGATTCAAACTGTGAAACCAAACATTTACTATTCAAAGTCTTTATCTCGTGTTACGTTTTAAAGAATTTCTTAGAATGCCAAGTGTCATAACTTCAAAAAGGTAGTTATGTAACGCCATAGAAGGTGTTAGACCACAAATGATATTCCCTTTATAACTAGCATAAATAAGTATTTACCAAAGTTGACAATGAAAACCTAGCCAGTCAAACCTATGAAGGCGAAAATATAGTGATATAATGCCGTAAAGGGAAGGAAGCTGGTGAAGTCAACAGGTATCACTCAGCTGATCCAGCCAGCTTTCATACCCATAACTGCTAAAGTTCAACAACACAAACCACTTTGTGTGACCAAAACAATACTTTCTAAGAAGATTCTAGAACCAATTTCTTTCTTCCAAAGTAACGTTATATATGATGCTGAAAAAGAAAATAGAAAGACGCAAGCAGCACGTACAGTAAGAATTAAAGCAGAGACAATATCAGAAGTCTTATTGAGTTAAAGAAACAAAACCTCAGCACGAATTAATTGAACATCATCTACAACAAACTCTGCTGCCTTGTTCTGATCTTCTCCTTCAAGCACGGAAACAATATCATTGACCAAACCATCCTCAACACTTGCACCACCAAAGGCAGTCAAATCAATATCTCCATCTGGAAGATAAGTTTTCAATGGCACTGACCCATACGGAAAGACCTGTAAAAGGCCGAGTGTTAATTAAGAACGTTAAAAAGCATAGATTTTCTTGGTTATGAAAAGCATAGAGTTGCCGTTATGTATTAAATGCAAAAAAAAACAAAATAAAGAAGTACAGAAATAAAGGAAACAAGTCAGACAAACCATAGAATGATTAACCATAGCAAAATAGTGACGCAATTTTTCATGTGCCAAGTTAGATGAACTTTATCTTCAAGCATAGCCCCAAGTAGAACAATATTTAGGATTTAGAACTTCTCAAGTACAAGGAAACTATATTACGCTGTCATTTCCTTTTTCCTTTTTGATAAGTGGAAAATGGATAACTTGTTTGTTCAAATTTTCAAAAGTTCTAAAAAAGTAAGACAATGAGCAACTTCCAAAGATCCGTACGAACTCTAAATGTTCGCACATGTAAATATATAGTCTGATGGATTCAATTATGCCACTTACGAAGATAAGTTGACCTTATGGTGATACGCATGTTGTTCTTTCCCGAACTAATACTTACGAAATTGAACCTAATCATTCTCGGTATCCTCTCAAGATCCTATGCCACATTGTGCGAACTTGTTGGAGGTCGCAATGCTGTTCGGTGCAGGAGACAACACAATATAGTACTCAATGATACAGAATGGCTATAGTAATAAAAGAACGAGCTTTTACAAGCCCTAGTGGAAAATAAAGTAGCACTGCAAAAGATATTTGTGGCAGTAAAGCAATCATCTTACTTTTTAATGTTTCTAATGTGCCATTCTGGTCATTATGGGGGAAAAAGAGTCAATGATGGAAATGGGAAAATTGGAAGAAAAAGCTCGTGTACTAAGTTATTTATTAGTCTGTACTAATTTAACTTTAGTGATAAAACCAATAAGTAAATAAAATATACAATTTTGTTTTATTAGAATATTCTGACTAGGGGCAGTTTCGTTCTTAGATTTAAATTTTCACTAGCAAATGTTTGGTCCTGCAGGCTTTCTCACCTTCCTGAACATGAACCGAACTTAGTACACATTCCGTACTTTCTGCATTCTTAAGGTGTGATGTTTCATCATCAGGGCTGTAGATATTATGTGGCTCGAAAACTGCATCTCTCTCCTCCATACCATCTCCAAAGGTGAAGCCATAGCTACTTGCTCATACCCCTTTGCCAAAGGAACGAACCTTGTTCTTGTCAAACCCTTGGCTACTATGGCATGTCAGCAGCACAGCTTTAGAAGGTTTCCGTGATGAAAGTGAAACGGCACAAGTACAAACATTCATAAATAATGGCCACACTCAGTAGATTCAGTCCCCAGAAAGTCCCCTCTGGCAAAGACTTTATGCCATCTTTGCTTCGTCCAGCAGGAAGGGTACTGGCCCTTTGTTTGGCAACATTGCTGCCCGGAACACTCATACATCCCTTCAGAACTGAAAAATCCAGTCCCTCCCTCTCCCTCGTTTGACTCACTCTCTCAAGAAAGTCTGCCACAGCGCCCATCTCTGGTCCTCTTCATTTCATACAATTTGGGGGCATACTTGTCAAAAGTGATATACTTAAAGCATCAAATAATGTCCTGCAACTCTCTCGCTGTTGCTCGCCCCCACACACATATGACATATTGATCACCTAAGCGTGAACCATGAAACTACAACAAAGTAAAATTCCCTATTAGACATATACGTGAAATTTTAAAGTAAAGATGATTTGGGCATTCGCAGCAAAAAGCAACCAACAATAGAAATACTGATGGTATCCAAGACGTAAGTTATCGTTTTAACTTTTCCCCAACTGGTGCCACCCCACCTTTTTGCAATTATGCTCTTTCTTATCTGCCTTTCTGTGGCTCCTTTCCACCCAGTTTCACTACTTCCATATCTAGGTCCATGGAAAGAAAAATCTTCTCACCTTCTTTAATGCCAAAAGAGCAGCATTCAGCGAGAGGAATTCCTAAAAATTACAGCAGAAACCTGCCTAGAATAGCAAATAATCTCAGGGCAAAGACTAGCAGCAACCATGGTGTCGTTACGCTAACATGAATACCAGAAATCCACTGTACACTCTAGCTAGTGTAGCTAAATCTGGTGCTACATCTAAAAAACAGAAACTAATCTTTTTAAGGATCAACTCCAAAATGTTACTGATGACACAAATTAGTCATATTAGCCCACTTGATCCTGGTCTAAAGTCATTTAATGGAGTTCCAAGAAAGAAACACATCATTACGCTCAATGCATCGCTCTTGCGGTCTTGCCATATTAAATAATGAGATTCTTACTGTTTTTATTTGATAACAGCATACTAGGACCTTGAACTATCCACCGTTTTCATTACTTTTCCACATCGTAATAAATGCCACACTCAGGGTTTTGAGCAACCACTATTTGGCAAAACATAGTCCATTAGAGAAAGTAGCAAGTAGCAAGGGAAAAAAGAGCCACCAATTACCATAGAAAAGATAGACAGAAACAAAAAATATATAATGAGATCGCATGAGCATGTTGAATCGCTATTCAAGCAATACGTAAGCATTGCATTCAAACACGATGATGAAGGCAATTCACCAAACTATACATGGAAAGCATCGAAATAAAACTATCGCGCTCATTGTGCTTGTAAAACCGTCATGCTTATAGCGACCAGATGAGTGATACTGCGGCCATGCAATAGAAAACGGACAGTTTTTAGGCAAATATGCAGAAAGGAACCAAGTAAGCCCTAATTAAATTTCGCAAGCTTCAAAATGGTAACAAAAAGAAAAAATGGAAACACATAGTAAACGCGTAAAAACACACACACACATTGAATTCTGACCTCGCAGCCAAGGCGGCCTTTAATTAACCTCTGCACGTAATCAACAACCTCTTTCCTCCTCTCCTGAGACACGACCGTGGGCTGGACCCGGCAGATAATCCTTCCCGTGGCCTTCTCCGCTCGGGCCCACCTCTCCGGCACAATACCCGACGAACTCGGGCCCACTAACGACTTCGACGGCGCTGACCTCTCTTCCGTTACGCCGCCGTCTGGCTCCCTCAGATCGCCCATCAAACTGCCCAAGCCTGTCAATAATCGACTTGATCGGCGCAAAGCTTCGATTGGCAACAGAGATTCTGCGAAAATGGGGGGGGCTTTTCAGAGGAAATCAGGGGATTCAAATGAAAATACGGCTGTTTGGTTACACGAATAGGGATTCAATGTCTTTTATAGTTGAAAGTTCAGTGAGGAGGTTGTCGATTCTGATTTTAGGTTTGAGCATAAATACCCTAATAAACTGTAATTTTTTGTTTGCTTGCATTTGTTGGACTCTGTTCTTCCCGTGATCGCGTATTTGTCGCTAAATTTCATTATCGTTATATTTTTAGCGACAAAAAACTGCAAGCGAAAGAACGTCTCTTTCATCCACCACATTTTCTTCTTTTTCTCTTTTCTTGGTTGTTCTGGTCAACATTCTTTCCGTGTTCTAAATGGTTATTGGCAGAATATGGTCAAAATTGTCATGGCATTCCCTTTCTTTTTAAGCTTTTATAAAAGATTAGGGCATGTTAAGTCGTGCATAATGTGGCTAGATTTAACTACAAAGACATATTGACAGTCGGTAGGCATATAGTTTATTTCCTTAAGATTTGCGGTCATTTAATGCTGAACATGTAATCATTTAGTAATCATTTATAGTAGAAGTAGGAGTTTGTTCTAAGAGTAATTATAGTAGGAGTTTGTTCAAACTTCTTAATCAACACAAATATATTTGATTAAATTTAATACCCCAAGATAATCGCACATATCATGTGGAAGCAATCGGCCAAAGGAAATTGACTTTTAAGATGTTGACTAATCTCATTAATGTCACCGAAAATATGAAAGCGTCGCTAGTCGATATCGTAATCTTCTGTCCTATCATGCCCACTTGCTCTCCAAGAAATCGATTGTGCCCGTTTATGCCGTTCTATTTTAGCAAGCATATTGTTAAAATCATATTCCTTTTGTTGGAGCATTGTATAGTTGCAATAGCAGAGTTGCTACAACCGCCCTAACAAAATTTTTAACTTATTTTGGCCACAGAATTAACTCGTTGTGATTAAAGGCGCAAGCGCACCTTAGGCGCAAAGGATTCGTGAAGCTCGGGCATACGGGGTAGGTGCTCACCTTTTCAAAAGCGAAAAATACAAAATAGATATTAGTGCATTAAACTAATAAAATCACGTAAAAGATCCAGAACACGATAATTTTACAAAATTCCAATACTAAAAAAAATTTCATATCCATTGAGAAGTAACTAATCATAAGTGAATATGATATCATTATCCTCATTATTAGTAAAGGTCAAGACAACAATGCTTTCTTCAAGGAGGATCATAGGCTTCGAGTTCGATACAGATACTCTCCAGTTTTATCTTTTTTGTTTACAAGGTGAATTGAAAAATAGATTTACTTGAAAGGGAGCAGTAGACAACAACAAGACACTGGCACAGTGAATAGCAGTAAGAAAATTGATTGATTTGGGGATTTAGGATTTTAGTTTTTTTTTTAATTTAGATATTAATTTATGATGTGATGAAAGGAAAATTAAAATGTATTCAATGGTTGAGATAATGCAAGAGTGGCAGAAATCAAAGACTTGATTTTGAACTTTTATTTGCTCCTCCACCCCCGCCTTGCAACTGGGCACACAAATGCACACTCCTTTTAAAGGCGTTGCGCCTAGCCCTAGGTAGGTTGCGTTCCCTACCTTAGGCTGCACCTTACGTCTAGGCGCACTTGTGATAACACTGGACTAGCCTAATGATTTTAAGTTTTATCTTCTCTTTTGTGCCATATCAACCTTCATCTTGAATATCTGGAGAAAAATAACATTCTCTTGAATACATGAATGTTGTTGTAATCAGTAAGTTCCGTTCTTTCTTTCACCATGCTTTGTTTTGTCCCTTTGAAGTAGAACTGTAGATCTTCCAGTTTTTTGCAAGATCTTCAAGTTTTGGGTCACTGATCTACATTTTCAAACTCAAAAAATTTATTTAATACGGTTGAAGTCACCTGTCGTCTCCGTTGCCCTTTTTTTTGGCCGGGTTTCATTGACTAAGTTTCCTCATGAATTATCATGCTGCTCCACATTTCAAGATTGTCATTCTATTTTTAATTGATCTAGGGCCCAGTGTTCATGACAAGGTGTTCTTTTATATTCTAAAATTTTGGCGAGTGAATTTACTTTGTAATTTTAATGTGGCATTTTTTTTTCTCTTACTCTTTTGGTAGAGGTGCCTAGGTTTGGGTGATGGGTTACTATACAGTGGTTGTTAGGCGTCATCATATGTTGTTGGCTGAGTTTTTGCCTGTGGGCTTAAATTTTATTGTTTTTTTTTGGTCCAACGAAAATTGCATTAACAAAACACCAAATGTACAACTTAAGAGAGCACAAACAAACGTTTGGCTCTGAAAACAAGTACCAAAAATACAACAAAAAGGGCACAAGCAGAAGCTGGACCCTGAAAACTAAACCGATCAACATGGCCTCGACAGAAAGCAAAAATGATAAGTATTACCATCGTTGGATTTTGTGAATCCAGATCAAATGGTAACAGGGTGGAGGAGATGCAACGAGGCATCAATTCCAGGGGCCGCATAAAGTGGCAGTTTAGAATACTGCCGCAGTTATCGACGGATCCAAAAGAGATGAAGCGAGTTCCCAAGGCCGGATCAACTTGATCCACAGCTCGAAAGAAGGCGGCATCATCATCGTCTACTAGATCCACCTTCTGCAAGCCACAACCCGCCATATTGGACCGACATCGTAGATTTTAACCAAAACCAATCGGATTGGAGGTCCGGTGATCTTGACGGATCTGAAAGAACTTTTCAGATCTGAGGGTAGCGAGTAGGAGGGGGTAAATTTATGGCTGTAGAACTTCCGATCTGTGAGTGGAGGTGGAGATCGGGGAGTTGAGGAGGGTGGTGGCATATGGCAGCCAAGGTGGAGTGCCGAAGTAGGGGAAGCAAAAGACATGAAAAAGAAAAAACAGGGAGGAAAGAGTACCGGATAGGGAGCCTCCCCTTCCATCCTCACAGCCATGGAAGCCGAAGGAGGAAGGGGCAGCGGCAGTTGGTCTTTCTGGAGAAGAAGAGATGCAAGGGTTTCTAGAGGAAGAAGAAGAAGTTGGTGTTTTATTTTCTGAAGGATTATAAGAACCCGAGCTTAAATTTTAAATTTTATTGATGTGCTGCGTGTGGTGGTTCTCTTTCTTTCTTTCTTCCCGATCCTCACCCCTACCCCCTCCCTAGCCCCCCCCCCCCCCCTTTTCCGCTTCCATCCCTATTTGCCTATGTTATTTTACTCGATAATTTGTTGAGGTTGCAATGTGTTTAGGCTTTCTCATTTAAATGTTTTCTTCCTTAATTGTCTGCAACACTTTCTCACCAGGTCCGTCCCCTTCCCTTCTTCCATGCTAAGTGGTTTTTCCCTTTCCCCCATTCAATGGAGTTGCTCCTTGTTTGTCAAAGTGCTAGTTGTTTAATGGATTGTGGGATCTAGGTTAAATATTTTGGTTTGTGCCTAGGTTGTTTTGACGGGGTTGTTGTGTTTGATGGTGGTGGTTGTTTGATTGATTTTAAGTTGGGTTCATGATAAGTTAAGTGATGGTGAGTCCTTCTTGGCCTTTACGGGCCTCCGATTTGTGGATCTTTTTGCAGTTTGCTGGTAGTTATAACTATTAAATGGGCACTTCATTGATGCAAATGACCTTCAGTTTCCAATCAAGTTATGGCAATGAAAAATGCACGCAACGGGGTGAGAGTGGATACTGTAAGGATTTTGATACCAAACCAAATGGCTACTGGGCCCTTTGGATTGATTGAAGGAAGAACAAATGTGTGAGCTGCGAAGACGAATGATTGGGCAAGGAAGCTAACTCATGCATGGTTTGGTTTTCAAATTGTTTGAGAAAAAATGAAGATAAAATGTTAACTATATATTTTTTATTATCTGGATCGATTAAGGTTAACCTTTTGTGTTATTTACTCCTCCTTTGGATCCATCAGGGTTTCTACTGCTGTACACTTCTAGATTTTGACCGGTCACTCTACGTTAGACTAAAACATAGAATACACTCTACTTTAATTTGATCTTAATTTGTTTGAGACCTATTAACTAGTTATTCTTTCAATTTGACATTTGTGGTTATGTTAACCTATAGTAACTTCGGTTACATAATGAAAGGCATTTCACTCATTTGCCAAAACATAATTACAAATTATATTTCTCATGTACGTAGGTTTACATTTTTTCTATTTCCTCTTTTGCTCTCTGTTTTGAGTTGTATCGTTTCAAACCTTTTCTTGACCTTTTGTAATTAATTATGTTTCAATTTAAAAAAAAAATCAATTATGCACATAAAAGTATTGTCCACTTTAACCAAAAAAACTCTAAAAGATGCCTCATAGTGAGAGTAGAGTAGGGATGGCAATTCAGCCCGCACCCGCAAGATATCCGCTCCGCCCCGCTCCTATAGGAGCGGATTATGTTGACTTTGACCGGGTCACGGAGCGGGTATGGTTTTTTTTTTAAAACCCGCAGCGGGTTAGGATCGGGTATGGTATTCTGCCTAACTCGCCCCGTGATCCGACCCGACCCGCGACCCGTACCCGCCCCAATATACATACCCTATACATAATTAATCCTAGCCGTCCATCATGTAATATATATAAGCTTTTGTCCTAAACTAAAACCCTAGATCATCTATTCTCTCTCTCTCTCACTCGACGCTCTCTTCTTCTGCAGACTCCAAAGAGCCACCGGCGCCGCTGCGACGCTGCGTCTTCTCTTCTCTGCGACTCCGTTGTGTCTTCTCTTCTCTGCGACTTCTCTTCTCTGCGACTCCGTTGCGTCTCCTCCACCGCCGACTCCGCTGCGTCTTCTCCACCGCCGGTCGTCGCTCACGGAGAATCTGAGATCGATCCGAAGGCCACGACATCTTCTTCGACTCCACCGCCGGTCGTCTCTCACCGAGAATCTGAGATCGATCCGAAGGCCACCGCATCTTCTGCGACTCCACCGCCGGCCACACAATCTGAGATCGATCCGAAGGCTACCGCATCTTCTTCGACTCCACCGCCGATCACACAATCTGAGATCAATCCAAAGACCACTGCATCTTCTTCGATTTTGGAAAAGTCAACCAACTTCTTCGATTTTGGAAAAATCAACCAACTGTGTGTTGTTTAGACATTAATATATTCTTTAGGATTTTCAGACATTAGTCTAATGTGTGTAGTTTATTTTTTGTGATAAAGTTTTTGTAATATATATTCAAAAAATGTGATATTTTTGCCAAACCAAGCAGAACGGTTCGGAGCGGGGGGGGGTACGGGTCTCCTAGATTCACATAGGATCGGTTATGGTATTCTATAAATAGAACCCGGTGGCGGGGCGGGGCGGGGCAACGTTTCATAACTAGCGGGGCGGGTTCGGATTTTATCAGATCCGCATCCGACCCGCCCCATTGCCATCCCTAGAGTAGAGTTATCAACCCGATCTCTCTCAATTTGTGTGAACGTTGAACTCGTATAATACCCACACAACACTAGCCCCAAGTTGACAAAAGTTAGATGGCATGTTTGATGGATGACTCCAATTTCTGAAAAACTTTTTTGTTTGTTGCATACACGACGTAATGTCCACTTTGACCTAAATGCACATTTATCATTTTGTCCCTTAATAGGCGCCACACGAAGATAGTATTTTTCTCATCCGCTGATGTCGTATCGATAAATACTAACTCACAAATTCTTCCCCAACCCACTCCCTCTCGTAAGTATTGTCAGGTTAAAGTAAAACTGTCTTTGGAATTTCTTCATGTCATTTAACTTATGAACTTTTTGATAAAACTGAAATTAAGTGCTAAATTTGTGAATCTCGAAGCTTTATTTATAGCAGTACAAAATAAAATGACACGTTTAGTAAACCAAAAGTGAACTAAAAATTGTTTAGATGTTATAAATATATTGATTTTACCATAATTGTACAATTTGTGTATATGTATGACATTCTTATAGTCAAAACCACGGTGGTTGTCTTGGTGGTGATGATGGAGTAATATAGGTTGGGGGGGGGGGGGGGGAATGAAATGTGCTTGTAATGGTGACAATAATGTTGGTTGGTGGCGGTGGTGCTGATGGCAACGTACGACCACATGATGGTCATGATAGTAATTATAGTCTATTCGAGATTGAGGTGGTGTTTGCAACAACCTAAAGGTGGTGGCAGCAGGCTAATCCTGGTGGCGGCAACGGCTGCGATGGTGTGGTGCAGGTGGCAGCGTCATCTTAATGGTTGTAGCATTGGCAGCAGTGATGGCATGAAGGTGCAATGGTATTGCTAGTAAGGGGTGGCATTCGTGCGGTGCAACTGACAGCATGGTGTATTTAGGTATGCTTGAGATAGAGGTGGTTTTTGGTGGCAACAGTGATGTTGTGGTGTGAGTGACAACGTCACCCTAGCGGCAATAGCATTGTGGTGGTGATAGCTATGGTGGTGTCCATGTGGTGGTAGCAGGTATATGATAATTGTAGTGGTTGTGGCAACATGACATGACAGTTGTGGTAGAGGCTCTAGTGTGGTGAAAATGGTGTTGCAGATAAAATTGACGGTGGCGGCGGTGTGGTTTAAGATAGGGTGATGGTGTGGTATGTAATGGTGGTGAAGGTCATTGCTTTGTGGTAGAGATGGTGGTCACAATGAAGTTTGCGATATCTTAATAATAAGTATTTTTTTACGTGATATTATCCAACTTAAAATCAAGTCACAAGTAATTCTCTCTGGCTTCAAAATTTTGATTTTTTTAAGTGATCTAAGGATGTGCTTCATCAAACACACTTAAATTAATGTCATTACAAATTTAAGTTTTAAATATTTAATGACATTATCAATCGCACTCTTATATATGATCACTTAAAGACTAAAAGATGATATAAGGACCAAAGATGCAATTTTGTACCGTCCCAGCCCATATTAAAGTCATCATATCCTTCTCGACAAAATCTTCAGTACAATAAGGATAGATTCGACCTAGCCTAATAGACGAACATAATCGAACAAGATAGGAGAATTTCTCGAAACCAAGCATAAATGTATTACACTAAGAGGGTGCTTGGGGTTGATTTTAGAGTGATCAAACTTATTTTAACATTTTAAAATGTATTTGTTGAGTGATTGGGAGGAAAAATAGTGGAGTATCTTTAAAACACCCCATCAGTTGTAGAAAAAGTGTTTTAAAATAGGAATCACCAATTTTGTGTTTTCGAATTTAAAACCCTTCTCAAGAAACATGTTTAACCATACAAAGTACTATACCACCTTAATATTATTTACAAAAGAATTGAATGCCCTTTTAAGGCCATTCATTTTAAGATTCACTAAGCTCTAATGCATCCAGGGAGGATATAAAGCTACTCCTACAAATTTTTATATTGTTTATTTACACTTCTTTCAAACTTAATCGTTACTGACTTAAATATTTTTCACTAACCATTCTTATGAATATTTTTAGGAGATAAGTTAATACAGAAGGATAAGAAAATTAACCATAACATATAGAAAGATTCATGCTTGTCTCAATAATAATATACCAAAAAGTTCATGCCTGTACGAATAAGACGACAATGTCCAAAAGGAAAACAAGAATCTCGCTTGCTTTAAATTATAGACTTATCTCTTTGATGCTTTTGTTGGTCATTTTCACACATAAAAACTATTTTTAACCTTTTGTATTGAAATATTTTCTTACAACTTTCAACAAATATTAAGTAACTTTGATTATAACCGTTTCTAAAAGTTATTTTATTTTTGACTCAACAACAGTTTTCAAAATTAGTGACAAAGGGGCTCTTTTATGTCATTACCGTTTAGGGTGAGCATGATTTGGTTAGTTCAGCTTGAAAGCTGAACATCAAAGTGAACCTGACTATCATTGGTTTGGACGAATTGATCGGTTTGGGCTTGAAATAAATTTTGGACTTGTTTGGGTCCATCCATTGAGTATTAGGTGTTTATAATATACATAATCACAACTTTTTTAGAGCCTACTTATTGAAAGTAGAATAGAGTTTACCTGTTTATCATGTAGTTAAATTTAAAATATGATAAAAATTAAATAATAATTAAGATTAGATTAAAATTGATGTATTTATAATTAAATATAAGTTCGGTTCGGTTAGAAAGTTCAAAAAAAAACCACAAAGTGAACAGTTTGAAAAAAAAAAAAAAGAATCGTTTGATTTGTGAACGATCTATTTGATTAAACGAATTAAATTGATGTAAACAGTTTAAATTCTCACTCCTAATTACTGTCAGGTACAATTTGCCTCTCACCCCTGCTAAATGCTAATCTTTCCCGACAAAAGGCCCAACGGGTGCACCCGCAGTTGCAACACCCAAAACATTGTAAAACCTCTGCTCACCCAAATTCATTTCCGTTGAAGTTTCTCTTCGTCATAATTACGGGCTTATGGCGACAAGTCTGGAATTGGCAGCAACCATGCTGCTGTTACTGTCACTGTCATCAAATTCATTAGCCTACAGGCCCGGCGACATCGTTCCCATGAGCAGAATGGGCCAATACCACTCTGTATGTGACCCTCTATTCTTTTGTATGTCTCGTTAACTTTTGATCTGCTCACTTTTTGTTATCTTTGACTTGTTAATCGAACAGTCGAGGACCGTTTGGCACGACATGATTGGTCGCCACTGCCCGATCTTTGCTGTTAATCGCGAGGTATTGTATCATAGCTCTCATTCATGGAATCTGTAATTTGGGTTTGTTGCAATTCAAATTTAAGCATCTAGTTGATGATTGAACTCGAACAGTTCACAGTGTTTTGACTTTTTTCTGATTCATAGGTTATTCTTTTGATGTGGAAAAAATTTTCTTTGCTCATTTTTTTTGTCGTAGTTTGAGTTGTTGAACAATACGCGTTCAGTGCCTAATTCCATTTTGAGTTGAATTCAGTATGTAGATGTTCAAGTTTTATCTCGGAAATTCACAAAAAAAGACAAAGGGAAAAAGGGTTATGGTTGGGAGGGAGTAATGATTGTATAGAACAAATTAGTATTGTTTGGCAAGTCACAAGCTAGGTCGAAAGAGATGATTAAAGCCATTGTTTACGTGTTCAAGTTATGTTCTAGGAATTGGCGAAGAAGTAAGGGGACCAAACTTGTGGAATAGAGAGAGAATCTCTTTTTGAGTTCACTATTGAATACATTTATTGTTGACATTTATTAGGGTTTTTGTGTAGGTGCTGATTTCTATACCAAAACCAACTGGTTATACTGGAGCTGATCCTTACAAAGTGTTAGTTCCCTCGTCCACATAATGTGAATTATTTTTCTGGTTTATACTATTGTCCCCTTGTTGTTGTGGTATGAGGATATGGGTTCATTGATTTGTTAAAATTTTGAATGAGGAATTTATAGAAATCTTAGTATTCTCAAGAATGATACTTAAGATGCTCCTCAAACAGTCATTGATACAGGTAATAAGTTCAATCGAATCTGTCTCCTTCCTGTGCTAATACTAACAGACCGTGCCACAACAACGCCCGAATGTCTTCCATTAGTTTCCGCTTTAGTCGAATTACTTTGTTTGTAAAGTTGCTGTAGGAAGAGTGAGACCTGGTGAGGAAAGGAAGAAATATTGAAAGCACCGAATGCCCTTCAACAAAGCCCCCCAGAGAAGGTTTATGAGTTTGAGTCCTGTTCATTATATGGAGACCAGTTAGATATTGATAGCTAGCCTTGCAAGTTGCATCTCTTTGTGCTGACAAAAGGCTCTACACATTGACCCGTGAAAAAATTAGTTAAGAAATGCTCTTGATTAGAATTACAGCCTGTTTGGCTTTGGTTCTTCAAATCATATGTCAGAATAAATTCGAATCGGTCTCCAAAAGAGGTTTTTTAATCTGTCATAGTAGAATCAGTAGTCGGAGTGCTATTTGGGAAGCTGTGGTATTCGAGTAAGAAGCGCTGAACTGAGTTTCTGTGAGATAATGATTGAAATAGATGTCATAGATTTGATTTCAATACTTGGATGAAAGATTAATAGCTTTCTGGTAGCATCTTCAGGAATCTTCATTGCTGTAAAACTGAAAAATATGTTCAAATAGGATAATCTTAAGATGAACAAAGCTCTTTTAATACTTACAAGTAAAATGTAGAGAAGGCTCCTGAAAATTTTGGTTTCACATGTCCTTGGCAAAATGTACTGGGATAGTTTGGTTCATTTCTCAAATTTGTGTAATCTAAAACCCACAATAATGAGAATTCTGGGTCATTCGGCTTTGAGAGTCAAAGTAGTGTTTCAAAGCTGGTTTGATCAGTTTATTTTTTTGGCCAAACACCTCAGTAGTGGACCTCGTCTAGATTATATCAGTGGGACATATCCATAGTCACATAGTGTTGTAAAATTCAGGTGACCGTTGGAAAATCTAGCATGATAGTGTTCATATTTAGATAGTGTTTCAGAATACAAAATGACTCTTTCAAACATAACACATTCATTTATTAGTTGCTACACATATTTTCTTCAAGTAAGGTTTCTATTCAACAAGCGGGGCCCTTGTCACCCACTAATCATTGCTCAAGGTCACCTTGATGTCAAGAGGAGTTGGAGATTTTTATATGTCGAAGCATTTATGTCTATAAGAGTTATCGCATGTTGACATGTATGCCCTACTTAAAATGTAACGCTGACAGTAGGTAAGTCTTATAATGATTTCACACGGTCATATCCAGCGGCATGGTTGCTTATTTTGCTCAATCATAAAGTTCATGATAAAGTAGCTGATGGTCATTTATTGCAATTGTAAGTTGTGAAAACAAATTGCAACCCTAGGAGCTTTTGTTTGATTGTATGAAATCAAACTTGATTAAAAGTATTTTAGAAGACACATAACGATACAGATTTAATTCGTAATCAGACGACGCCTTTTAGATGTAGTTTGCCTTTCTAAAAGGTCAGCAAAACGCCTCCATATCTGCTTACAAGTTGCATCGGATCACTTTACTTAAACCTCACCGCTTTCATTTTCCATCGAAGGAAAAGCCATTCTTTCGGGTGAAAGTGCCGAACCTGGTTAAGTGCTTTTCATTCCTAATGCATGATCTTTGTTCTTGGTCTCCAGTAAATCATTCTCACACTTTATACACTGCTTATATTCAGAATGATTGCAATGCAGATCATTTCAAGTTGGAAGAGAAAAGTTTTTCATTCCATGGCTTCTTTTGATAAATAGGAAGAGTTCTGAGGTTCCAATAATTGATGTGCATTTGGTAAGGCATGTGTTTGAGTATGAAAGTTTTGAACTTTGCAATATCGAGTAAGATGTGCTTGATGGATGTTGATCAGTTTTCCATATCAATAGTTTTAGAAAAAGGTTATATTGATCTTTTCATGTGATGGGAAATGTATCATCTTCTGTGTCATACAGAGGTACTCAGGAACCGATTTTCTTGGTGTCACCGCTGAGGTTGTAGATATGCCTCATCACTGTAAGTCATTCTTTTCTACCTAAGTTTGGTACTTTGTGATGCTAAAAATTGTCCTGGAAATATATTTAGGAAGGAGGAATTCTCTTCCATCATATCCTTTCTCTTTTTCAACAAGTTTTAAACAACCTCAGAGTTTCTTGCACTTTCATCAGTTTTGCACTGCCGTAAGAACTTTTCTCATGTCACCTAACACAAGCACGACCCCCCCCCCCCCCCCTCCCCTCTTCTCCCCAATACACAACAAAAGGCCTGAAAGCTGAGTGTCCAAACATACTTAAGAGGGCACCCGCAGTTGTAAGGCTCCCGCCGTTGCAGGGTCCGGGAATGTTTCGAAGTATGCAGCCGTATCCCATTATTGTGGAGGCTATCAACTATTTTTGGCCTAGAAGCTCCACAAGGTTGGAGTTGACCTACCCATACCTAATGGTCTAATTGCTTCATCAAGCAATTCCGTGAACATGAGTTGACATCAGCAAAATCAGTTTCCAACTTGCTAAACTAGCCTCTTTGTTGGATTAAACAATTATCTTAGTTGTTTAAGTATAAGAATTTTTAATTTCTGATACGTAGATTTTTTCTTTGGAGTAACACAAAGTGTGGCCTCCTTTTTGCTCCGAAAGAGGCCACACTTTCAGTCTCTGAATTTGCTCGAAAGGATCACTTATTGAAAAGTGAAAAAAAAGAAAAGAAAACAAATTCTTGAAAGAGTCGAACAGGGAAAACCTTTTATTTGCAACTCCTTGCATTTCTTCCTGAAGAGATGACTCCTTATAACAGCATCTCCTGCAGTAAGAAATGAGGATATATTAGCAGCAGTGGACTGAACGGGTTCAGGACTTGCGAAAGGATATAATAATTAAGACTGCTGTCTCCATTAGGTTGGCAACAGGAAGGGCTTGATGTTGCAATCAGTTATATATGGTGTGGATACAAAACTTTAACTAGTTTTTCTTGAAAACAAACATCAACAAGTATAGCCATTTTTAGATTCAGAGTAATAGAGAAACAGAAGATATTATAGAGACCTGAGAATATGCACATGCAAATCAGAGATTCATTACTTTGAATTGAGACAGTTTACCTCCGACCTCTTCTTTTATTTAATGAATCCCATTCTTAAATTGTCGTCTATTGAAAAATGTGATATGGATGTATTACTTATCAGAAGATGTAACTATAGTAATCTGCGTCATAAGACCCTTTTGATCATTTTCTTGGCCTTTCTTCTTGGTTGTTGGAGCTGTGCTACTTACTGATGCTTGTTTGGGATTCTTTAATTTCTCTGAATGAATTTGCTAAGAAATTTTGCTTGAAGTTACATGCATTTTATCATTCTGCAATGCTTGTTTAACAACTGATTTGTTTAATAATGGAGTTCAGATGTCTTTGTGTTGACCAGATGTTGATATTCATCCTGATATTCGTAAACAATTTTGGGATCAAGAACATTGGCCAAAACATGTGCTTGTCAGATACACATGGTTAGTAATGCAATTGCAATTATACTTTACCACTCTTTCGTGGTTCACTGGTGAATAGCTTAATAGTTGTAGCGAACTTAATGATATGCTTACTGAATAGTTAGTCTAACATGAGTATCCGTGTTAGAGACTGGAATACACGATTTTTTCTTGTAGCCACATTCTCAAACTTAGCACATGAACAACTAGCCCTAACATCTTTCGATGAACGGCCGATACTACTCTACCGGAAGGATTCCTCTTTCAGCAATTCTTCTTGACTTTATAGAATGATAAACGCGCTCGTCTCGCCGACATAAAAAAAATTGGCGCCCATGGATTTAGGACTGAAATGAGACGTAGTAATGATTAGGGTGGCTAAGTTCAATTTGTGCATCCAGTCGGCAATCTTTTTGACTTGACCAAGCATCCATGGCTTCAATTTTTACCCATAAGTCTTTTCCATATGTCTAAATCTCTCTCTATCTCTATGGTATCTACATGTCAAAAGCTTTCTTTATAAACCCCCAATATGCAGTCATTTATATATGCTTTTGGAAGTTACACGCGTGCGCACACACACGAGTACTAATACCTTCTTAAAACTAATTGGCCTTTGTTTGTCTCCAATTCTGTTAGTTTTGAAGTTAGCTGTTAGCGTGATAGCATTAATAAGTTGTGCGTGGTGATAAGCCAGGGGTTGGGGGTGGAAGGGGAACTATTCCAAGTTTTGATGCTATAGGAAGTGAACTGGTGGAAAGCTGAACAAGCCAGTCAAAGCCCGGGTAAAAGATATATGAATATGAAAGTTTGTAACACGTTTTTCGAATTACAGATTAAATTTTGAAAAGCCTGAAACATGGCTGGGCCTGAAACTTTTAATTATATGAACGTGACAATGGGAAAGATATAGCCAATAATGATTTGGATTGATAGTATTTGTTAGGAAGGATTTCATGCATTGATGACTTAAGGGCTCTACGTGTTGTTTTAAGTCTTAGCCCATAGTTGTTGGTTCTAATGTTCAATATTCTGCTGCATTGCAGGGAGGAGCAGTCGGAGATAGATGTAGTTTCTGGATTTTATGTTCTCTTTGGATCAGGTAAATTATATGCTCATTCTGAACAGTGGATATACTACCAATAGTTGTTCATTTGCTGCATTGTGGCCACGTAAACTGCTTGTAAACAGGTCGAATTGTCTGCTTCGGAGAACTGTAATTATTTTTAGTTTCTTGCCATTTAAGTTTTGATACAACTCAATTCAACACAATAAAGGCTTGTCCCAACTACTTATGGTCAGCTATATGATTCCTTTGCTATCCTTCCACTCTATCTAGATAATTATCACCTCTTTCTATCAAAATCACAATTGATCCAAGTCAATTGCCTCTTGACAAGCAAAGTTGGAAGGCAATTGATTTATCTACTTGTTGCTTAATTAACGAACTACCTTGTTGTTCCAGCTACTTGTGGTCAGCTCTAACCATCCTGCTTTACATTCCACTATATTCATGTCAGATGTGATCTTGCCCTCCTAAGAGGCACAAATATGAACCCTGGTTGTGTGTGCCTCACAAGTAATATGTACTCCTATATTTGTTTCTTATTCATCTCAATCAAGCCTTACAAACTAGTTGGTATCAGCAACATGAATCCTGCTCCTGCTCTTCCAATCTCTCCTATCAAACACATGCTCACTGATATGACAATATCCCATCTCCTTATAAGTCCTTTCTCAATGCTTTTAGCCATGTTACCGTCAATTTACCCTTACGTCTTCTCATCCCATTCAACTTGGCACAAGTTACTTTTCTTTGCTCTGGCTTCTTAATGGAAGATAGATTGAAACCTGTAGACACACTTTCAAGCGCCATAGAAGTGACTCCATGCTGAATATCCTCATGTTCTCTTCAATTAGTGCTGCTAGCCTGCTATCCCTATCTTCTTTTGTTTAAGTTGCTCATTTTGTTGTATAATTTGTATCTGCATATAGCACCTCAAGTAAGAATATTAGTTTCTACGCCTAATTCAAAATTTGACAAGATATTTCGGGGCTAATTCTTGCTTCCGTGATTGGTAGAATCGTCTACTTGAATTATTGTTAAATCACCTAAAGAAATAAGCAATTTGGTACATATACAGAGACGTTTGTTCAGATCTTTTTAAACTTGGATTGTGTGAAGCTGACACGGGCAACATGGCCATTGTGAGAGGTGTATTATTCTGACTGTTACTGATTTCTTTCTTGCATGCGAACAGGGCTACTGCTGTCATTTATACTCTCTATCTACATTTTACAATCCTCTCGAGATAAATTAGCAAGGTATTTCTTTCTTTACCATTCTTTTTTTTATGAGATTCCTGATTTAATGTTCTTCTCTCCTGTTAATGTTTGCCGTCATTTTCTCCTTTTACCTACACACCTATCTCAGTGTAAAAACATGATGCTTTCAGTTCCTTATTGATGTTATGACACATTGCTGTCCTTTCCAGATTTGTTCAAGAGACTGTCGCGGAAAGCAGCATGCCTGGTAGCGTAGTGGCAAAAGTTGAATGATGGAACTCTCACGGCCCATTTGCCAGACAGGATACTGAGATAGGATAGAGTATAACTGGATAACTCCTGCAGCGTTTGGAACAAATGGTAGTTTGTTTTTGTTTTTTGTCTTTTGAACACCAGTAACCGGTTTCAGTGAAATTTGTTCGAAACAAGTATGCACATGAATACATTTATTACCATCTAGAAGATCATTTGCACAGAGTTTTAATGAGATGAAAAACAAAGTTGAGTGAATTACCGAAAGAGAAACAAGTGTAGCAATGTAAAGATCGATCTGGTTCACACGAATGAATACCGTGATTCGCATCTCGAACAGGCATTCAAATATGCGTCAATAATGAGTTTATCATGGTGGACTTCAAATCTCTCGGAGATTATATTAGATCTTGGTTCAAATCTCTCATGATCGTATATCTAATCTAGTCTGGTTAAATATAATATATGAGTCAATCATGGCGGACCTCTGAAACGTGAGGGAACCATCTCTTTAATGAGTGTAGATTGTCAGTGCAAACCCTGTACTTCACCAATATACCCTTCTTCCCTTGATTTTGCAACAAACGAAACTCTCTTTTTCTTTTGTCTGGCTATTTTCGCCCTCTTTTTAGCTATTTCTGCACAATGAGACTCCAATTCAGAGTCCAAATCTTTTGGCAACT
Organism: Escallonia herrerae; assembly: GCA_033070095.1. Classification (NCBI taxonomy): domain Eukaryota; kingdom Viridiplantae; phylum Streptophyta; class Magnoliopsida; order Escalloniales; family Escalloniaceae; genus Escallonia; species Escallonia herrerae. Next base: position 11,204 of record JAVXUP010001900.1, on the reverse strand, counting down.
TGTGGGTTCTTGCTCTGTAACTTCGGTGTTCTTGATGCTGAAATTTGTGAAGGTCTTTCGAGTCTGGTAATGGACAAAAACTATTCTGAGGTGTTCATGGTCCCTAGGAAGAATGGCTTGTCTGGTTGTTCCTGCATGGTCACTAGGGCAGGGAAGTGATTCAGAGCTTCTCTATTCCAACTTATATGAGCACCAACACCACCATCGCTCTAATATATCTGTCATCGTTATGCGTAGTGACCATGGGTCATGAACCGAGGAGGAGGAAGCAGGTTTTGCAGAAGTAAAATGGAGAGAAGGGAGATGGTGGAGGGTGCGAAAAGAGTCGAAAAGGGTACTGTTATTATTATGATATTTTTTCATATCAATCCTCTCCTAATCAAAATTAACAATTGAGGTGACTTTTTTCAAGAAGGAGAGATAAATTTAAGTAGGAGTATGTGTTAATTTTTGGGAAAATTGTGTAAAATACCCCTATGGTTTGGGGTAGTTGCAAAAAGACCCCTTCCGTTACAAAAATTGCAAGAAGACACCTAGGATTTAAAAAGTGTTACACCCGTCAATAAAACCGTTTGTTTTAACCGCATTTGTGGTAAACGCGCCTGGAGAGCAAGTGCCACTGCTAAATAATTATTGGAAACACGTTTTTGCCCCTAGATACCTCTCTTACAGCCAAGCCCTAATTAGGGCCAGCACAAGAAAACAACGAGAAAGTGGGGAAAGGGAGGAAAAGGGAAGGGGGAAAGGCAGGGGACCAGGGGAAGGGGAGAGGAGGGGAGAGGGAGCTGCGGTTGTCACCAGCGACGGACGTGACAGTGCCGGGGAGAAGAACTGAAGGCCAAACCCCCACCTAGCCCATCTACCACCGTTGTCGCCCATTTCGACCACCACCCAGCCTTGCCGCCACCACTACTAGCGCCATCATCAACTGGTGCCAAGTTCGCCGCCACCACCAGTCCTTTCCACCCACCGCGAACTCCGTCGCCATCCCCATCATCTCGCCCACCTCTTACATCTCCGTCATCTCCCCCACCAAACCATGTACACCGTCGCCAACGCCATAATCAGGCCCAACCACCTGTGCCACACCCCAAATGTAACCCTAATCGCACGAACTCACCATTTGTACCGTTGCCAACCCCGCAATCAAGCCCAGACACCTGCGCCGCACTTGAACGCAACCCTAATCGCACGAACTCAGATCTGGGGTTTTAATTGCACATTACGATCGAAACCTTAGATTTGAGTTTCTACAATTTGGGTAAATCAACCACACTTGGCAAGAATGGAGGGGTGACGAAAGGAAGGGGAAGGGTTTGACGGCATTGTGGCGGCGACAAGAACAAGGGGCTTGGGCCTGTGCTGCAACAGGCATGGCTAGGTGGTGGTGGCAGGGGCTGGATGGTCGTGATGAGAGAGGGCTTGGGTTATGGCGATGAAGGGCGGGGCTTGGGTTCTGGTCAAGACTTATTTCTACAGGAGTATTTTGAATAATTTATTTAAATCGTTACAGAAACCGTTGGATGCAACATTTTTACGAACACATGTGTTCTTTTGCAATTTTTGTAACACGAGTGGCCTTTTTACAACTACCCTAAATCATAGGGTATTTTATGCAATTTTCCCTTTATTTTTCCAGAAAGGATGCGAATTTAGATGGACTTCGACTTGAAATAGGTTACTTGTGCATAGACCTTGTAGAAATGGATCACTACTAGTCTACTACCAATGTATCAATAGCCTTCGTATGCAACACAAAAGTAATCGTTTCAGCTCATCGTAAAATTCCATCCTCTCTCAAGACTTCCTCGATCAAACCCTAGCAGTTCTCTTTGTTTGTCTGCCATTCTGCTTAGGCTGGACCGACAACAAATCAAGCAATCATGAAGCACGCTCGAGGATGGGTCTTGAAGGAGCATAGTAGCAAGGGGTACAGCAAGATCAGCAAAACCGGTGATCACGGAGAACCGGCTTCCGGTGGATTCGTACCTCTATACGTTGGGGAGGAGGGCAAGAAATACATCATCCCAGTTTCGTACTTCTCATCCGTGTGGCTTGAAGCCTTGCTCCATAAATATGAGGAAGAAGCTAGACCTAATAGGGGGCCGTTGACGCTGCCTTGTTCCCGACAGGAGTTTGAATCTATGCTCAACCTTGTCAAGGTCGAGAGAGAAATCATGGGCTCCCCGGAGTCGTAGAATATCAGCAAGAGTCAAGTTCTTTACTTTCTTTTTCTGCGGTTTATATCACCCTTTGGCTTTGTTAAATTTGAATGGTTCAAGATTGTGTTATTAAACATTATCGTTTAGGTTAAGAATCATTAGGCCAATGTGTTCATTTCAATTACAGCGGCATTAGCATAGAGATCAAGAGCATGATCATTAAATTAACTAAAGTATTTAATTAAATTCCTTTCTCATGTCATCGGCATGCATAGCGCGCTACTGAGATCTTGTTGGGAAATATTGTCGGGAAATAAAAACGGAAAAGGCTTTGAGGCGTATCTAAAGACACTTTCTTTAGAACATTATTTGCCCCCACTCAAGATAGAGTTTGCTAATGGGTTGCAGGCAAATTCGTTCCCAAGATACTAGCAATATCGAAGATAGACTTTTTGGAAACAATAGTAGATAGACTTTGAGGAGATTATGAGAGCAAAGTGAGATTTTCTCAACAAAATATTTTTGTTTTTGTTTGTAAAATCAGAATACGTATATCATCTTCTGCAAAAAAACATGGGTGTATTTATATACACACACAAAAGCCACAGGCACAACAACGCACAACACCTCTTCAAAGAGGCAGATGCGCTGCAGTGACCGTTGCACAACAACGGTCACATAACTCCCTTTCGGCTTCTCCAATATGAAAATCAGATGAGATGGCATGGCACCGTTTCACCAAACAACGGTAATAACCGTTGTGTTCCAGCCAAAAACGTTGGCAAATCACTCTTGAAGAAAGCCACCGCTTCAATGCAAAGGTGCTGCTTGCCGCAAGCGTCACCGTTACATGGGTTTTATATTTGGAATGAAGTGGCCAACTCAAACTAGTTTCTGCCAAAGAAGATGATGACAAGGTTTTAAATAAAACTTAAGCTCTCATTTTGATTAAATAACCAAACAACCAATGAGATCAATATGCAAATCTCAACAGATCTCAATCTGCAGACGAAAATCATATTTAAACACCTCTTCAAAGAAACTCCTTCCCTACGTAAACGTTATACTTGATTGCTTCCCCACTAAATTGTATAACTTTTCTCTTCTGCAAAGAGACGTTCCTATTCGAGTTTAAGCATGAAAAACCTTAATGTTTGAGGCCAAAAAGTTTACATCAAAATCAATCCTCTGTTGAGTAAATTTAAACCCATTCTTATGTCCAAGATTTGGGGTTGTGAATGCAATGAAGTTGACTAGTATTTACACCAACCACAAGACAAAACGGTACGTATATATTCATAAGCAGTTATGGTTTCAACAGTGATATGGTGCCACCATATTCAAGCAGTGCTGGTGGTCTTTCTTTAAGTCAACAGTGATATGGTGCCACCATATTCAAGCAGTGCTGGTGGTCTTTCTTTAAGTCAACAGTGATATGGTGCCACCATATCATTATTCATGAACCCTCTCTCATATACGTATATTGCCACCACACCGGCGGCAATATATGAGAGGGTGTTTCATGAAGATTATAATCTAGTCTTATATGAGATGTCAATCATTGCGTGATCTGCATGAGATTGAATTCACTGAAGTACATAAAATTGACGGTTTTCCATGTTTAACTTGGTTAATAAACAACGGTCATAGTCCATGATTGCGTTATCAAATATTATGTATAAGCCATTTGACTTTCCCTATTGATTTTTTAATTAAAAGTTTGGTTAATTGGGATCGACATCTTGTGATCCACCACTAGTGCTCAAGATATACACCAAAAGGGATAAGTACAAAGAGACGCAATACATAAGAAAGAAAGAAAGAAAGAAAGAAGTGTTTGTTTGTGTAAGTATGTGGGTGGGTGGGTGGGTGTTGGGCTTGAAAGGGGGTGTGGGGGTGGGGTGTTCAAGTTAGAATTGCTACACAAGTAAGTTGGTAAGCCTCCGATGCTTGTCTTATAAGGTTAGCTCAAGAGGTACTCTTATTGCCTTTTGTGCAGTATATGGTATATAATTTTTAGGCTTAATTGCACAGTAAACATTGTGTTTGGTAATGAAGTGCAACCAAACCCCCAAAGTTTGCAACTCAAACCCAAGACTCCAAGGTTTACCACTTGTCGCAATCTCAGGATTTTATTAACAGACGTGCAAAAATTCGTTAGTTATCAAGGGTAAGATGGTCAATCCATAATTTTTTATTAATATGTCATCTTTTTCTTCCATCATTGCCCATCCCAACCCACCACCACCAAACACCAACAACATACATTCTGAAATCCCATAATACGTAATCCCACTATAATCAATAGCTTGAATAAAAAATTTCATTCATATATTGATCACCACCATGCAACACTTTTCAGTACCATGGACATTCAAAATCACAACCACCATTCACCTCTAATGGCATTGCCACACCAACAATCACCACTGAATTACCCACCACCATTCGCACTCGACAGCACAACTAACACCCATAACCACCACCAACATTAAACCCACCATTGTATCCTGACATCACGCTGATGAACCCACAAACTCCATTACTACAAAGAAACCACCACCACCATCAACCAGGCGATAATGATGATTCAATTATGATGGTGGCTTTAGATCTAAGCAGATCTATGATTGTTGGTGGGTCTTGTGGTGACGGCTAGGTGGTCATTTAAAATGATGTTAGTGGGTTCATGGGGATATACAGTGGTTGATTAGGACGAAGTTAGGGTCTTTGGGCTTTACAATGGCTAGTGGTGGTGACGGGTCAATGGTGGTATTGGTGGTAGATCAAGGATGGCAGCGTTCGTGGGTTGGTGCAAGCGATGGATTTGGCAATGGTTAGTGGATGTTGTGGTAGTGGTTGGGTGGTCGTTTGAAATGGTGTTGGTAGGTTGATGATGATAATACGATGGGTGGGTGGGGTGGAGTTAGGTTAGAACAGAAGGAGCAGCTAGCGGCATTCGAGGAATGAGAAGAAAGAAAGGAAAAAGAAAAGAAAAGAAAAGAAAAGGTAAAAAGAAAGAAATAATAAAGACGCATGTCTCGATCTGGGCCGTTGAAGTTGATTGAGATATGACTTTATGCTGAAATAATACATGGAATGATCTGAAAAGACAAAAGTACTCTTCAAAAGTAATGGAATCATTGACTCCCGTTAGTAAAATCTTGAGATTGTAACAGATGGCAAACCTTAAGGTCTTGGGTGTCGAGTTGTAAACTTTAGAGTTTTGGTTGAAATTCTTTGCCAAATATAGGCTTTATAATGCAATTAAGCCTAATTTTTACACAAAGCACATAATGTTACCTTTTGTCCTTCCTTTTTCTTACTTTTCTTTGGGTGCACCGCATAATGTTGACAGGAAAGTGTCTTCTTCCAAGTGCAGTGACAAGAATCTCTGATTATTGGGAGACTGTTCATGGGGAGAGTAGAGAGTTTAGGACTAATTATTAGAGATTGGACAATTTGTTTGGCCTCCATTAGTGAGATTCACGGTACACTTTTGAGTAGAAAAACGAATATTAAAACCCAGTCAGCTTAGAACTTTATCAAATGCCTTAGGTTGAGGGTTGTTGCTTCAAGGAATAGAAAATAAGCATGCGACGACAAAGTACAAAACCCCCGCCAGGATTCCTCACAATCACGATTAGATTAAGGTTGGAGTTCAATATGTTTTGGCGGATTCGATCATCCCTATCGCAAAGAAGTACTTTATGTAACTATTAAATTTTTACATCGATCAACTACACATGAAGATTGAGATTAATTTTTATGCTTGGTAAACTTCTCTTCCTCTTGAATATGATTTTGAGTAGGACACCAGATTTTAATTGCATAATTATCACATGAAATTTTGTTTACACACTCTTGCAGTGGTTTTAATTCCCACCGCAACAAAGCCATTTGGCTTATTTTCTCCCTTTAATGTAGGAAAAAATGGTGACAAAATGATTTGCTTCCGGCATACAAAAAACCACTAAAAGGCATTATAAAAAGGCTATTTTAGGTGAATATTTTTTTGGTTGGTGATAATTGTAGCATTTATTCCGTAATTTGTGCATAACATGGTGCCATGGGGTTAAAAGGCACAAAAGAAAAAGAGCAGCTCTTAGATTGTCTTATTTTAAAGTAGTCATATGATAACTCAAATCTATAGTCATGCATGTGGAGAAATTCTAATTGGTAGTCTCTGGAAATGCCTACTGCCCAGGAGAATAATTCCGCTTGAGCTTCTTGTCTTTTGTTTGAGCGTCCTTTCCTCCTAACAAATAAGATTATGAGGAGCGAGAAGCTTTAAGGAGGAGCGAGGTTCAAAATTTTCGTTAGAGACAACTTTTAATATACTCATCAATCATAAAATGTACACATAGGCTCCATCAGGGACTAGGATGAAGCTCGTAATTAAGTCAAGCTGAGTAAAGTAGCTTAAAGCTCTCGTCCCTGTTAAAATTTGGAACGTGTGAAAAACTATTGTTATATATGTTTCAGACATCACGTTGTGAAATTCTCGTAGACCAATAATACGCAGTGGCATTCAATGCGCGTCATTAGTCTCACTTCACTCATTATTTACTACGCGTGAAGCACGCATCTATTCCTGACGAAGTAACAAGAATTAAAGATAACTCGTTTTCTTCTATTCGCCATGAAAAGGCCAACCTCTAAGATTAACCATTTCTCTCGAATGTTGACCTTATTCAATTCATCTTTCGATTTCCATGTACCCCAGTGAGATCCGTACATGAAGGCGATGTCAGGATGAAGGTTTGCGAAGTCAAAAGGCTCTTAGCCAAAACTACTAAAACGCCATCCTAGTATTTCAACACATAATAATTTAAACCTAGGATAGTTGGTCCCCCAGCCTGGTGCTTTGTTCGTCAATTACAAACACCTCGACACACGGTTGCGGAAGGTGCACTCCAACCTCGGCCAAACAAAAGTAATGTGGCCTAATCCTGTATACTATAGTTGCTGCCATTTGTTTTGACATGATACTTTATCCTAAGTTTTGCATTTTATGGAGATGTAGAAGAGGATAATGATAGAACGTGCCCCTAGTTCTCTAGAATTCCTACGAAAATGATACAACTATGATACCATCGTACGATACAAAATGGGAGAATCAGTGCCCTCCATCTTAGTGTTTTATATCTCATCAACTTTTCTATGACTCGTTTCAAAATACACATGTTTTTTTTAGTAAATTATTAGGAATAACTGAATTGCGTTAGATTCTATAGCTTAGTAAAATATTACTTTTCCTCTACGAGAAAAGAAAATTTGAATAAAAATTTGGCCCCTGCCAACCCCCTATAGTTCCGCCCAAAAGGGTTGTCAATAACTACAAGATATAGATGCTTAAATGTTGAATTTTTCATGGTTTGAGACGAAGTAGCCCTCAAAGCAAGTAATGAAAAAAGAAAAGCAGAAATTAAAATTATATTGCTACATACATGTTTCATTATCGGTATTCAAATCATTATGTGAAAGGGAACGATCTCACTTTACATCTTAATTAAAAACAAAAAAAAATGGTGTTGTCCATAAGATGCATTGCATTCCGCAGGTGAATACAAACGCGTAAGCAACTAAAATGTGCATGACACAGAAGGAGAGAAGATTAAAAGGAAGATAAAGTTACGAAAAGATGTCCATACAACTAGACGTAGCAACCAACAGATCAGAGAAGAAGAATAATGAAGTAAACAAAAGATGAAGGTCAAGAATGCGAGAGGGCTGGGAGCACAACTTGCAATGGTATCAGATTCTAAGCCGATGGTGCAACTGAAGAGCCACCTTGGAATGCGTACTAGTACCTGCAGACCAAGGGGCCAATGAAAATTGCAAGAAAACAAATTAAACTTTAGAAAAGTTATATAAGATCAGAAAAGCTCATCCTAATCACTGAGGTTTCAACATGGCAAAGAATGGAGGGATTGGTCTGCAGCCATAAAGGGCTTATAAACTTTTCATGTACCTTTTGGCTTTTCCAGGTTTACTGCCAGGTATCATGGCGGGCTATAGCATCAACCATTACTATATGCATATTGTATGTGTGTAAATTGGTTAAAATCATGCAAATTTAGAAACAGAGTTGAGTTTTGCAAAGAAATGGATAGCCATGTTAACATTCTTTTATTCTACCGTGATTCCGATAAAGAATATAACTGCTTTATCTTCTTAAATATGAGTTTTGTCGTATGTCATATAATATAAGATGGTGCAACCTTTCAACATGTTGTCGGTATCTGCATATTTACCTTTTTCTTTTAAAACAATCTGTTTAGGCCAACGAGAATGATGAGCTCTACACCCAACCCCCTACCCTCGGGAACCGGCAGCCCCACCTGCTTAGAATTATACTCACTATCCAGATTCAACCCCTGGAATCATAGACTGGAGTTGTTAAATGGGCTCAGAATGTCCGCTTCCGCACGGTGGGGGTGTGCAAGCCACAGTTCCGGATTAAAAAAAAAACACTTCATTTGACAGTTTTTTATTCTCGAGTTTAAATTAATATAATGGCTGCGATGATGGAACTCAAGCATTTCCCGAGGTCTTGAGGGCAACAATAATTCCTGCAGTACCAAAAGAAAACTATCACTATAATAATTGAAAAAAGAAACCGTCACGAGGGGACAACTTAGAACTTCGTAAAAAGTGCATGAAGGTGACTTTGGTGAGATAGAGGGAGAGGTAAAGAGAGAAATCTTATGTTTTTTCGGGCTAATTACATTTAAGTTGGCATTTGCCTTGTTAACCGCCACAAGAAAGCTTCTCCTCCCCGTTCAATCTGGATTGTTTATATGGACGCTCTTTGTAGATGGGTCGTCAAATGCAAGTGGGAGCGGAGCTGGATTAATACTGAATGGGCCAGATGGCCTAACCGTAGAGTACGCTTCGCTTCGACTTCCAGGCTTCCAACAATGAAGCAGAATATGAAGCCTTGATAGCTGGCATGCATCTAGCCCGTGCAATGCTCGCAGTGTCCCTTCATGCTTTCAGTGATTATGTGCTCGTCGTAAAACAGATGTCAGGCGAATACGACGCAAAAGACCCAAAGATGGCTGACTACCTGCATAAAGCAAAAGAGCTTGCGAACACATTCACTCTTTTCAAGATCACACAGATCCGCAGAGAAGACAACACTTCCGCAGATGCACTTTCAAGATTGGCCTCTCTCAACTCATCAGGTTTCGGCCGTACAATCCATCTGGAACTTTTGACTGAATCGAGCATCCTTGCGAAGGAAGTCATGCAAACTGAGCATGAGCCGTCTTGAATTGATCCCATCAAGGCCTACCTTCAAGACGACGCATTGCCTGTCGATCGGAAGCAAGCCAGGAGCATCATCCTTTGCTCGGCTCGATACGCCATAGTGGAGGATGTATTATACAAATGCTCATTCACTCTTCCTTACCTCCGTTGTCTTACCCCGTTAGAAGCCAACTATGCACTACGAAAAGTCCACGAAGGCATATGCGGACAACACTTGGGAGGACGTGCACTAGCACACAAAGTTCTGTGCCAAGGATATTACTAGCCGACTATGCATCGCGATGCCTTGGACTATACGAGGAAGTGTGATGCTTGCCAACGTTTCTCCCCAATTCCCAGACAGTCACCAAGTCCCCTATCATCACTGAGTAGCCCCATACCATTCACAATGTGGGGAATGGACATCATGGGCCCATTCCCTCCGGCTACAGCCCAACGCCGCTTTATAATTGTGGCAATCGACTACTTCACTAAGTGGGTTGAAGTCGAGGCTTTAGCAACAATATCCGAAAAGAAATGTGAGGATTTCTTTTGGCGCGCCGTTGTTTGTCACTTTGGAATCCCACGTGTACTCGTCACTGACAATGGAAAACAATTCGACAACCCCACCTCTCGGACGTTTTGTGCTAACTTAACAATTGAGCAACTCTTTACCTCCGTGGCACACCACAAACCAATGGGCAGACGGAAGTTACGAATCGTACACTTCTCCAAGGGATAAAGAAAAAGCTAGATGGAGCGAAAGGACTATGGGTAGATGAATTACCCAAAATCCTCTGGGCTTACAATACGACGACAAGAACCTTTACTGGCGAAACTCCCTTCAATTTATCATTTGGGACCGAGGCCCTCATTCCCGTTGAAGTAGGATTGCCATCCCTTCGGCTGACAACCCACGACCCTGTTCAAAATAAGAAAGACCTCCGAGCTAACCTTGACCTCTTCGACGAGCGTCGTGAACAAGCGGCAGTGCGCCTTGCAGCGTACAAGCATCGAGTATCCAAATTCTATGACCAGAGAGTCTGACATCACGCATTCCAAGTAGGCAACCTCGTCTTGCCCCGAATCAAAGCTTCGGCTCCGCGCAAAACAATTGGCAAGTTGGCACCCAACTGGGAAGGTCCTTATAAAGTGGTCAAGCTAGGAGGCCCAGGCGCCTATCACTTAGAGCACATCGATGGAAGAGCCATACCTCGCACGTGGAATGCAGTGAACTTAATGCGCTACTACGCATGAGCAAGACCGAGGGGGCCCATACCCCACTGCCTCTATGATTATTTTCGCTCTTATTTTAGATCTTGCTCGTGCTTTAGAATTGTTCTTTTTTGACTCTACAGCTTTGTACAGCCTAGCAGTCCGAAGTTATTTTTCCATTTTCTTGGACTTGGCTCAGCCATTGATGTATCTTTCTTTATCATAAATGGAAAAAGATTCGCATGTTCATTTTAACAAACAAGAACAAGCACAAAATAAGCCTTGATTGCATTAAAGATGAAAAGTTACACAATAGGCTCGAAGGCCATACAAAAAGTGCAGTAAAGGATCCTAAAGGACTATCCTAGGCCATACAAGGCAATCCTAGTCTATTATGCAACATTCCCTTGCTGCCCCGCTTCATGAAGTTCCTGTCTTGAAACAGTCCCAGATGCTGGACCGAAAACACCCAAGCTATGGCTAACAGAAGGACTAGTGAGAGACCGAGAACTCACAGCCTTCCTTCATTCGGCTTATTCGGTCCGACGCTCGATTTCAGCAGCAACCTCACGG